>CAKAOI010026609.1:0-41910 GCA_916701655.1 Sebastiscus albofasciatus
ATGTACCAATTGGAGAGCCTACGGGTGCATGTACAAAACATCTCCATAATCTAAAGCTGGTAAAAATGTTGTAGAAACATAAATAAGGTATTTAAACAAAACAATAGGTCTATCTGTTCACGTATGAATCAGCATTATGTAATTTTGAGCAGGAATTTGAGCCATTTAACTGGCATACAATAGAAACCATTTCACTCTCTCAGTGAAATAGCTGGCTTTAACCAGTTATACAGGTTGTCTGGGCCGAGCTATTATTAGCTAGTGTTAACTGAGGTGGAGTAGGAAACAGATGATATGTATGGTACTCAATTAGCCTCAATTAAGCTACTGTGTATGTGTACTTAAAGAAAAGGCCTTTCCATCAGTTAGTTAGACTTTACTATATCTATTTTACTGTTATTGATCAAAAATCAATGTCCTTATCTCTTTTTTTTTTACTTGAAGGTTGATTCGCGTACGGAGTCCACTGACAAGAAGATTGCCAAACTAGATGCTGAACTTGCGAAATACAAGGATCAGATGAAAAAGATGAGAGATGGGCCCTCAAAGGTGAGATTCATTGTCCAGTGATGTGCTCTTCTCTTGAAACCCTTTAGGGTGCTGCCAGCCAGGATCGAATTCAAGTCACGTGTCAGTATAAAATAAGCATTCACACACCTTTTACTTACATTTTTCTTTTTATTACACACACATGCTGGGAAAGGCAGAGCTCGAAACGTGGGTGTAAGTTGGCTATTAAAAAGAAAAATATAAGAAGTAAATTAATGAGTTCTCATCTGTAAAATATGGTTTTCTTGCAGAATATCACTGAATTCACATATTATTATTATTATCATTATAACAATATCATATACTTCTGTATCATGAGATATGTTACAAAAATGATACTGTTTCCAATACCTTACTGCAAGAAAAGTAAACATATTTTCTACAAAACTTTTTTTTTAATAAAAGAAATCAGTCTAAAATTGGCAATATTTTGATTTAAATCAGGAACTATCTGATCAAAGAATAAGTAAACAAAACATACTGATAATATACTTTGTTCCAGTTTATGTTTCGTGTTGATCATCAGTTGGTATAATCTTGTATGTATTCTCAATCATTTCTTCATTTACCAGAACATGGTCAAGCAAAAGGCTATGAGAGTTCTCAAGCAGAAGCGAATGTAAGTACTTTTATTTCCCAAAGTGTTTATAATATGAAACATGTAAAATGTTTTCCTTATCAACCACGGTTATTCTCTACGTCAACTGCCGTGAAAGTCTAACTTTACTTCATCATTATATCTTCCAGGTATGAGGGCCAGAAAGATAACCTCATGCAGCAGTCGTTCAACATGGAACAAGCAAACTATACAATCCAGACCCTTAAAGACACTAAAACCACAGTAAGAGAGTAAATTATCTAGCAGATGTGGTTTTCTTCCACACAGAGAGATAATAACTGAAGAAAATGTGTCTTTCTGCTAACTTTTCCTTTTTTCCTTTTAGGTTGATGCCATGAAAATCGGCCTCAAAGACATGAAGAAAGCATACAAGCATGTGGACATTAATAAGATTGAGGTATTTGTTTTTTTTACTTCAAATCTGACTTCAATTGGAGGGCCATAGTAGCCATCTACTGTCAGCAGATAAGATGTATATATTTAAAGATAACACACCCCTACTCCCCTCCTAATGTACCGCCGTCTACTTTAGATAATACACTGACTATGGATAATTATCTCAGACAACCCCACTTCAAAACACTCTAACTATCCCTTCAACCTTCTGTACGGCATTCCACACAATAGAAGTCTTTTGTTAAACAGCCGATGGTATGAAATGCAAACATTTTAACTCTTTTTTTTATATTCTTTTGATATTCAGAACCTTCAAGATGACCTCGAGGACATGATGGAGGACGCCAATGAAATCCAGGAGACGCTAGGCAGAAGCTATGGCACGCCTGACATTGATGAGGCCGACTTGGAAGCGGGTCAGTAAAATACTTCCAGGATGCCAGGATATTTATTAGATGTCATATGAAGTACAATGCTGAGGCCACAGATAGCAGCAGCCACAGTGTGCAGCTTATAAAGAGGTTATAGTGTTTGTCGTAATATTCCCCATTAAAAGTAATCTTAGCTAACCTGATGCGCCAGATGGTTTGTTACACAGAAGCCGTTATTAGAAACTGTTTGGAAAAGGGCGGGCACTTTCAAAAAATACTTGGCAGGTGATTGGATGAACCATCTGTCAAACTCGGCCAGTTGGACTCGGGAGAAGAGCGAAAACACCATTTCCATCGAGAAGTCTTCAGTGCCGTTCGTTGCTCTTCTTTTAATAAATAAATGATCTCCAGTTGTGATAGAACTGATGCTGTTGCAGCATCCATGCTGACCTCTTCAGGAGCTGCCATTGTTTAGAACGAACAGTCGCCTTGCCGTGTCGCCTCACTCACACCCGTAGCTGCCAGTTGCTCCTCACAGGATGCTGATTGGTCCGTGGTCTGGCTTGCTGGCTACAAACGCATTATTTGAAGCATGACAAGATGGATTTCCGTGTGATATGTGATCCCGCTATTCTCGTGCTGATTTTATGACATCGCGAGAATTGCAAGATTAAATCTTAGCCACTCTCTGTCATAGTTTCTCCAGGGCTTCTGGTGCTCATTAAAGACCCAACATAACATGCTGTATATAGTTGTGACTTTTACTTTGACCATAATTTATTATTAATTATTAATTACTCATTACCCATAATATATAACAAATATGTTGTCGTCAAGACCTTTCTTTCACACAACGTGATGATGGCTGCCATCGGCTGTTATTTTGAACTGTTGGTGTTTCCACAGAGCTGGATGCTCTGGGAGACGAGTTCCTGATGGATGATGACAGCTCCTACCTGGATGAGGCTTCAACAGCTCCAAACATCCCAGAGGGCATCCCCGGCGACAAGTCCACCAACAGGGTACTTCACAGGATCTTTCTTTTTTTTTTTATTTATTAGTTCACAGAGCTTTTTCATTAATGGGCATTCTTCTTTTTGCGTTTCAGGATGGTGTCCTGGTTGACGAGTTTGGCCTTCCTCAGATTCCTGCTACATAAAAGGAGCACTTCTGAACACTCGTGCTAGTTTTACATGTATCATAGCCTTTTTTGTATTTATCCAACTGACACTCCCAGCCGCAGAGTGCAGCATTGATAACCAAAGCTGGCAAACGAATGATGAACTACAACTTCAAATCAGGAATCTTTAATTAAAAGCTGATTATTATTATTCTATGCGTGAGCTTCTATCATATGTATCTGAAGTGATTGTGTGAATTGGGATTCTCTTAACTTTGTACAGTTTCTGCAGCATTTGTTGCCAAGAACAAAATAAATTATATTTTTCAAACAATACATTGATGTCATTCAAAAGCTTTTATTTATACCAAAGTCACTTTATAGCTGTTAAAGCCACTTCTAGCGAGCTTTTTTAGATTCTTTTCAATTACCTCAATAGTATGATGGCACCTAGTGGTAGTTTTTGGTGCTAAACTAGTGCACAACGGTCACCTGACCTCACAGCTCAGGAAGATCTTATTGAAGTCAGCTGTGTTGAAAGTTAGTGGACAGGATTCTGTCTTCACCCGCTGCATGTTTTAGTTATCTCGGCTGGTTTTGATTCATTTGTTTATTTCCCCAGTGATTTGAACTTTTTGTAAAGGACTGTTTATTTTGGGGAATGTTTGGTGTTTTGCTTATGATGCTACAGTCAGCCAAAGCAGTTTAAACAACTCATCAACTCACCATTCATACAACCCTTAGACGACCTCAAACCATCATGGATCATCAAACAGTGAGTAGCAAACTAACTCACGTCTATTATGGCGTCTCCTTTAGCTTAAAAGCCACAATGATTGCCAAGTGAAATAAAGGAAAGTGCGTAATCTATAACTTAAAAACATTCACTTTTATTTACATTTATTTGAAAAAATAAATACTGATTTCTTTAAGCAAGAAAGGGCACAACAAAAGTCACATTCGCAGCATAATTATTTGTTTCATCACCAGCTCAGCCTGTACGTGTGAGGGAAGATTTTTTGGTGCAGATACTCCACCACACTGGTCTTGCTTCGCAGTTTTTCAAATTCATAGTAAGGAATCTAGAAAAGAAGAGAAATACGTATTCAGTCATTTTCATAAAAACAAAAGATTGAACAAGTTAACAGAAAACTAAATGGATAAAACTGGTTCTGCATTGAGATGAAAATCTGGGAGAAAATGCCCAAAGAACACAAACGTGAAGATGAGGGTCTAACCTGAACGACTTCATATCCCAGAAGCCTCAGATGTCGCTGCTTGATGGCCTCTTTTCCGAGTAGCTGTCTCGTGTTTGTAGTGAACCTCTTGTGTCCGTCGATACAAAGAGCTATCCTGCAACACACATCAAACAACCCAATGTGTTTGAAACACTGCAGACCTAAAAGATGAACTTCAACAATCTGTAAGTGTAGCAACCTCGTGTAATACATAAAACCATTTACCTTTTGTATACTTCATCAATGTGACTGGCGGGCAGCACGTAGCCCTCTTCATCAAGTTTTATCTCCACGTCTAAAAGAACAAAAAGGTTGTTGACGTTAAGCCCTTGTAAGTGGACTACAGGAAACATTTAGGAGATAAACAGCTGTTGTGTTACCGAGCGTGTAGCAGTACGGCGTCAGAACTTTGGATCCAAAGTACGAACGAGCCCCGAGCAAATCCACCAGTCCATTTTTCACAGAGTTGTACAGATGCAAGTCCACCGGCGTCTCCAGAGAGCGTCCAGACATGAGGAAGGACTTGACGCGGTACTTGGGAAGGAGCCTGGGACCCTGAAGAGACGACAGAAGGTGTGAAGGAACACAAATACAAATTTACAAATACATCACAACCAAATCAAAGCTACAACCTGGAAGACGAAAGGCGAACTTGTCCAATGTTAAATAATTTTTTTTTAAAATTTTTTTTTTAAATCGTTCTTTAGAGCTGCAACAATTTTTTAATTAGTTGTCAACTATTAAATTAATCGCCAACTATTTTGATAATCGATTAATCGGTTTGAGTAATTTTTTAAGAAAAAAACAAACATTTTCTGATTCCAGCTTCTTAAATGTGAATATTTTCTGGTTTCTTTACTCTATGAAAGTAAACTGAATATCTTTGAGTTGTGGACAAAACAAGACATTTGAGGACAACATTTTTCACCATTTTCTGACATTTTATAGACCAAACAACTAATCGATTAATCGACAATGAAAATAATCGTTAGATGTAGCTCTATAGTCCTTTTTTTATTGGAAACTTTGAAATATATTGTTTAGTCAAATTAAAAACAAGTCATTTTTTAAACATGGATGATGCACAAAAACAAAGATAAACTTTTAGCAATTTATTTTTTTTATTCTGCTCAATTTGTTTCACATTTTGTACATATAAACATAGAGGATCTGATTTGGTGTATTATCGTTCAACATACTTTTGTGTGAATAAACAGTAGTATGTATCTTTTCGGATGCACTGAGCAGTAATTTAAGTCGTCCCTTCCTGAGTGCCTTCGTGCCGGTTGGAGATGCATAACCATGGCAACCTCATTTGATCAAAATGATGATTTGTGGGCATCAAAATCTGAACTCATTTTAATTTTATATACTATATTACACCTAGCAAAGTGAAATCTTGTACCTAAATTGAGGCGTTATGGACGTTACAAAGCTGTCCGTCAGTGTCTGTTATGAGCTTTGTCGTCACTACTGCATTGTATTGTGGGATTTATGCCGTCGTAGGTTTGCATACTGTAATATTTCACCAGAAATAGTATGCAATTTGCGTAATATAGGTTTCATATTAAGGTTACGGACATACTAAAATATACATACTGTTTTAGTGTACTAAATAGCATGTTAGTATGACATTTCGGACGCAACGAATTGTCTTTCAATTATTGCAACAGGAAATGTTCCATTTACAAACCCGAGTCAAACAGTCATCATGGGAAATGTAGGAACTAGTCGCTGTGATAGCCTGTACAGGTTTTATCACAGATAACTGGAGTGCACTGAACCTCACATACTGAGAACAGGGTGTGTATTCAGGTTCGTGGCTGTGCATTATTCTTTTGTCATTATGCTGGGCGGGCCTCATCTTCCACGTATCAAACTGTTGACATAGTTTTACATGTTTTACCTCGTAGAAAGGACACTCCAACTTCAAAGTCATGTAGAGCTGGGTCAGCTGTGCCAGGACGATCCGGTCCATTCTCGTGCCCTGCTCTGGAACACAATCAATATTAGATTTGATTTTAGTCAGGTGTATCTAAATAAACTAATATCACAAATTTGTCTCAAGAAGAAGCCCTCCAACACCTTCCCCCAAATAGATGTAGATTATTTTGAATCATGCGTTCGTGGAAAGGTTGCACATATTGCAGGTGTGTGTTTACCTTGCAGTTGCTGGAGGAAGTAACTGCTGAACACTTTGGAGACAAAATTAACAGGGAACCTCTCCACCAGGGTGCAGGCGTGGAGCAGGTTGAGCAGCATTCGGGGCTGGAAGTGTGAAAAGCGTGTACGCAGGATGGTTTCGACCTTCCTGAACACCGCACCGGCGTTGGAAGGAAGGTAGCCGAGCTTTCCGAGAGCCATGATCTGCCGGGCTACCTGGCTGGTGCTGTAGTCGTCTGCTCGATATACAAAGCTCTCTGCGATGGCGTCGAACACGGTCGGGGACAGGATGTTCCTCCGGCCGAAGAACTGACTCACCTTGGTGACTGTCTCTGGGTGGGAGGTGAAGGCCATCGTGGGCACGTACCTCTCCATCGCCTCCACAAAGTAGTGATCGCTGTGACCAAAGTGCATCAGGGCCCCGAGCACGACGGTGAGCTCCTCATCAGTGAAGTGAGGAACATGCCGCACGGCCTGCTTACACAGATTGATCACAAGCGGCATGGCCTGCGTCTGGTTCAGGGTCACGAGAGCACTGAGCACCCCACTGACAGCGGGAGGATCCATGCGGGAGGTGACTGTCATGGCGTGGGTGTGCATGGTGTTCAGCAGGTCCCGGTGTTTTCCATCTTCACAAACGCCACCTTGCAGAAATCTATAGGCGGCAATGAGATCTGCGAGGCTCCACTGGACGGGCTCCTGCTTCTGGATTTGCTCCATCACCTGCTCCAGCATCACACAGCCAGGACCCTCGAGAGCCAGCATCGCCTGTCCCAGATTACACAGCTGCCCTACGCTCATCTGCCCTCGGTCCAACCTCTCCTGGCTCTCGGACACCAGACGCACCATCAGCGTGCTCCACGGATCCAAGAAGAGGCGAGTGCAAGCCAAGAGAGCTGATACCAGCCCAGCATCCGTCAGCCGCCCAGAGTCCTGCTCCAGCTGGAAGCAGAGAGCTCTGATGGTGTCCTTCTCCAGCACCGTGGGATCCTTCAGAGAGTTCCCCTCCTGTTCCAGGTCGGCCACACGGTGCAGTGCTGCTGCAGCCATGGTGTCAGACATGATCTCCACTGTGCGCAGCAGTGTGAAGACCTGCCGGGACGAGGAGCAGCTCCCTAGACGCTGCTGGAAAGCCTGCTCCTCTGCAGCCGTGGGTCGGTGCAGCTGGGTCAGACGGAACCGAGGGCCCGAGCCTCTGTGGAGTCCTACAGAGCTGCTGGCGACGAATGACTGCTCCTTTACGATGGTGGACAGGCTTCTTATCTGGAGCTTCTTGCAGCCCTGTCTGTGGATGCAGCCGCCAGCTGAGGAGCACAGGCAGGCTACACATAAAGGCTGACGTTCACAGGTTGTACTCAGGAGCCTGGTGGTGCAGACGGGTCCAACACGTTGAATCCAAGACTGCCAGAGCAGTGGACATCTCTGGATCAGCTTCAGGGCCATGACCCTGCTCTCCAGGACTCTTCAGACCCAGCTGAAACAATGGAAACAACAACTTTAATTCAATTTATTTTTATATAGCGTCAAATCATAACAGAAGTTATCTCCAGACGCTTTATATATAGAGCAGGTCTTAGACCCTACACCATAATTTAGAGACCCAACAAGATCCATCAAGCGTGCTGTGGCAAGGAAAAACTCCCCATTGACCAAAATAAAATACAACACCTACTTGGAGAAAATAGTGTCATCGCCATAGAAGCTGCAGGATATGTAAATGCAGCCTAAGAGACAACAACAACATAATATAATAGATGTAACTCACACTCTGCCTTTTATTTACTCCTTTACTCCATGTTTTTTTTGTTGTTTTTTACATTTATCCTTTGATATTGCAATATATCGTTATTAATTGTTTTTTTATTTGTTTGTTTTATTGACACAACAAACATGAATTACTTCTTTCTTTATTGTTTTCTCCCATTTACAAGCATGTTCTTTTTTAATATCTATATATTGTAATTTGTTTAATGAATTGTATACATATGTTTTTGTTTTGTTGTTTTTTATTTTTATTTATTATTGAATTGGCGCTTTGGCAATATTGTTCACCTGACAGTCATACCAATAAAGCAAATACAATTGAGAGAGAGAGAAAACAGCAGCTGTAATAATAACTAATACAAGCAGGATTAATAATAAGACTCAATATTAGTGGATGTGATAGTGATAATACAACTATCAGAGTTGATATCATTTGAGGAGGACACCATGCAAATCTCCACTATGTAACTAAACAACAGATTAAACCCAGTCTCAATGAGAGTAATCTGCTCCCTTCATTACTCTGCTGTTAACTAACCAACCTTGAGGTCGCTGTTAGCTTCATGGCTAGCCTAGAAGAGTCTCCCTGCTCTGATTAGCGTGTTTAAAGGCTGACACATCAGCTCACAGTGATGCATAAACAACTAATGATGAAGATGAAACCGGCAAACTTCATACCTGGACATTCCCACGACGAAAGGAGGCTCACAGAACCGGTACCAGTGGAGATGTCATGCTTACATGCTAACATAGCACCTAACGTGGTTCCGTAAGCATAATGAGGCGTTCAGGGCACCTCGTTATTCGGTAGTTTAAGAAGTATAATGACTCAACTCAGTGTTTCATGCGATTTATTTTTCTTAACCACGTAACAGAAATATTAGTGAGAAAGTTCAAGTAACGTAAAAGGTTATTTCATCACCATAAGAAGTATTTTTTTATCAACCTTTTCATCCTTTGATGAACGTTATGTATGATTCACATGTAATTCCTATCTTTACGTACAGCATTTGAAGGTAACACCATGCAGTAGTAAAGCTTTCATTCAGACAATAGAGGGCGATATACACATAGTCACATGATATTGATATTGCCCAGTTATGTTGGCTTTTTTAAAGTTTTATTTATTTATTTATTTATTTGTGGGTTGTTGTTTTTTGGGGGGAGGGGAAGGGGGTCAATTTATTTTTCTCTCCATTTAGTTTTATCCATATTTCATTTTATTTTATTTTGTTATGAGGAAAAGAAAGAAGAAAAAAGGGGAAACAAGAAAACATATATATTTCCACAATATCTAAAATGAAATGTGGGTTTAGAGCCTCCAACTGGGCTCCTCCTCCATCTCCTCTCTCCTCCCTCCTATGATTGCCTATGGCTATAAAAGGACATAATCCCTGAGCTATCAATCCAGTCTAACGAATGTAGGAGTTACGAGTGGGCTATATACCAGTAACTCACTGCATAATCCCACTCTAAAGGTTTCCCTCAATTCAAATGACCTATATGTTGTAGCATGACATGAAAATGTCATAAAAAGTTATAGTAAAGTATGTCACAAAAATGTCATAAAACTTATTTTATGGCATACTATACTGTGAATATGAATATTATGTGAATGTCTGACATACAATGACTTTTTTTGACATTTTTCGACATACTATATTACAGCTTTTTTCATAGTTTTTTTTTACATAATATACTATGACTTTTTATGACAAACTATCCTGTTTTTTTCCCCTAACATTATTCAACAAACTAGAACTTTTTATCATAGCATTTTTCGAAATACTATACTACGACTTTTTTCAACTTACTATACTATCGGATTTCACTATCACTTTTTTTGACATACTATACTATGAATTTTTTACCACTTTTTTTCCACATACTATACAATAACTTTTTTGTATCACTTTTTTCGACATACTATACTATGACTTTTTTACCACTTTTTTTGACGTTCTATACTATAAAGTTTTTATCACTTTTTTTTTACATACTATACAATTACTTTTTTTTACCACTTTTTTCTACATACTATACTATGACTTTTATCAGCATACTATACCATGGTATTTTTGTATCACTTTTTTGACAAACTATTCTATGACTTTTTTGTGCCACTTTTTTCGACATACTATACTATGAATTTTTTACCACTTTTTTCATATGCTATGACTTTTTTTTACCTTTTTTTGACGTTCTATACTATAAAGTTTTTATCACTTTTTTTACATACTATACTATGGGGTTTTTTTATCACTTTTTTCGACATACTATACAATTACTTTTTTTACCACTTGTTTCTACATACTATACTATGACTTTTATCGGCATACTATACCATGGTATTTTTGTATCACTTTTTTCGACATACTATACTCTGACTTTTTTACCACTTTTTTTGACGTTCTATACAATTACTTTTTTTACCACTTTTTTCTACATACTATACTATGACTTTTATCGGCATACTATACCATGATATTTTTGTATCACTTTTATCGACATACTATACTATGATTTTTTTCTACCACTTTTTTCAACGTACTATACTATGAAGTTTTTACCACTTTTTTCGACAAATGTCATATTAAATCACTCTATTTCCTCATCCATAACATCTCTTAGGCAGGAAAAGGGTATCCAATATAGGCTCTATATACCACTTGACTTTTTAATCACTTTTTCGACACCCAAGTCAAATTCACAAAGAAACATTATAAACTGTATAATTTGAAATAGCTCAGTTGGTAGATAGCTGGTTTATATACAGAAGGTTGTAGGATTGATCCTTATACTTGGCAGTTAGTTTTCAGGTCTAACTTCAAATGAAGAAGTCAAATACAAACAGCAACACTACCTTAGTGTGTTCAGTCAGATAGCGCAGTGTGGTAGATATCTGGTTGGAATGCTGAAGGTTGTAGGTTTGATCCTTATGTAGCACCGACAATTTTTCAGTCTAACTTCTAAGGACAAAGTCAAATATACAAAGAGAACAATCTGAACTGTATGTGGCATTGGTGGCTTGGTTGCTTAGTTCCTGGTTTAATGTGTGGCAGAGCAGGGTTCATTCCCACCCTCACATCAATGTCAGGGTATGACAGTGGAGTGAGAAATCAGAAATGTTATTGTTTATTTTTCAGTTTATTGAATTATTACAAAATGAATATAATGTCTTTATTTAATTTTGTAATATATTCACCTCCCTGCTCTCTATGTGCTGGTAGAGAATCCCTGCAACATCACTAACCCTAATCCTAACCCTTTAGCATCTTAGCAGGTAACCCTAACCATTTAGCATCTCAGCAGCTAACCCTAACCCTCCAACATCTCAGCAGGTAACCCTAACCCTAACCCTAACCCTTCAGCATCTCAGCAGGTAACCCTAACCCTTCAGTATCTCAGCAGCTAACCCTAACCCTCACCCTAACCCTCACCCTAACCCTTCAGCATCTCAGCAGCTAACCTTAACCCTAACCCTCAAGGCTGGAGAGAAGCCCCATTCCCGACCAGCGAAATAAAACCAAAATTACTAATGTGCAGTAAAAGTTATTACAATTTTTGTTGCATAACCCCCCAGCTGTATCTCTCTGAAAAACTGGGAGGAGACACTCGTCTTACTCCACTGTTGGGCACTGGGCATCAATGTGAGGGTGGGGAATCAAACCCTGCTCTGCTGCAGCCAGAACCAAGAACTAAGCAGCCAAGCCACCAGTGCCACACACACTTAAGACTATTCTCTTCGTATATTTGACTTCGTCATTAGAAGCTGTACCGGAAAACTGTCTGCACCACATAAGGATCGACCTCACAACCTTCAGCGTTCCAAACACTTATCTACCACACTGAGCTATCTGACCAAACACACGGAGGTATTGTTGCTTTTTGTATTTGACTTCTTCATTTGAGGTTAGTCCTGAAAACTGACTGCCCAACATAAGGATCGATCCTACAACCTTCTGTATATCAACCAATACTCATATTGGTACTGTGTATTGGCAAGTACCCAAATGTAAGGTCTTGTACAAAAAAAACTAGTATTGGTACATTCAAAATTTTTCATATATTGTTAAATAGGTGGGGTGTAATCTAAAAGGGTTAAAAAAAACATGGAAGTACTTGGAAGTACCTTCAAAAGTTGAGACATCCTTTTCAATAACAGATATAATTTTCGGCATTAGCAGTTTAAATTGTGACCCCATGTAGCTACTGCTGCTAAATCAACTGTAATCTGACACAATCAACTGGTGGGACTGGTTGTCTAGATAGCTCAAGAGTCCTCACTTGTCTATTAAATAAAGGTTTTTAATCATATAAACCCACTCCCTTTGACAGAAATGGATCACCATTATATGCAGGTGATCATGGTATTTGGGCAGTTTGTCTTTATGGAGTTAAATTTAATCGTGCCACAAGAGTACACCTTAGTTTTTAGTATAGGTTGTGTTCATTTGCCCTTTTACAGAAAGAATAGAGCTTGTGCTTGTCGGCACACGTTGAATGAATTCAGTGAGGAGGGAGAGTTCACTTGTCTGGACATGACAAGCACTGGAGGAAGGAAAAATGGTGCCTAAGCATTTTAGTTATGCTGCAGGAAAAATAAAGACAGAATAATGCACTTATTTCAGTTGTCATTTTATGGAAGGGAAACAGTCAGCCAAATACAAGTTGATAGACGGCTTTATTTAAAAAGTTTATATTATAAAATGTAAAAATTCAGCTAAACCTGATCACATGGATTGCAAAGACGTATCCCTTTGAGCTTCCGACGTGCTGCCACTTCACATCTTTACATGACAGGAAAAAAACATTTTACAACCTATTAAAATTTTTTCTTCTCATTAGAGATGTGTATATTTGGCAATACTGGAAGTTCACAACAAAGAAGAGTGGATAGTTATTGCTTTGGTTTGTTTAAAAATGGGGTTTATACTGGAGAGTTGAGACATGCAGCACGGTGATCTAGCTGACGGAAGAGAAGGGTGGAAAGAATGTTGCTGGTATGGCTCTTTAATCGTCCTTATCCTTGGCACCGTGCTTTAGGATGCGTGTGAACTCCACGTAGTTGAAGTTGCTCTTCTTGTCGATGGGGGCCTCTCTGAAGAGCTCGTCCACCTCCTCATCTGTAAACCGGTCACCCATTGTTGTGAGCAGCTCTCTGAGGTAATCTTCTTGGATGAAACCTGAGGGGAAAATAGTTAAATTAGATAAGGCTAAAACACCTAAGAAAGCCTGAATCAACATCAGAATCATCTCCTGAAGAATTTCCTTTTGCTTGCAATGATAACAGTACCATCTTTGAGAAACTATTTGTCTTAACAAAGCTGGATTGTATATTTAAACACCTTTCAAACACAGCTGCAACAAGTGCTTAAAATAAAAAGGTTAAGGAAAGTATTTGCACAAAAAACAATATAAAGTCATCTTATTTTAAGGCTCCTTTAAAGCCACTTCCTCTTTAAAATTTAAGACACCTTTGTATCCGTAAAAGCTTCACAGCTGAAAGGAAAATAGCATTTTACTACGTCAAAATAGGATGCTTTTCTGTCTATCAAAAGGAAAGAAATTACAACTGTCAGAATTTACCTGTTCCCTCCTCATCGAAGCAAGCAAATGCATTTCGGATCACATCCTCAGGGTCTGTGCCATTGAGCTTCTCCCCAAACATGGTGAGAAACATGGTGAAGTTAATGGGTCCAGGAGCTTCCATCATCATGGCCTCCAGGTACTCATCCGTTGGATTTTTCCCTATAAAAAGGATACCGGTGTGGTGCACTTAGTCTATAGAGCTTCAACTACAGAAGTGGGTCAAGTACAAGTGATAATAACAACTGATTAAAATATGTTTGCTTGCAGAACTAGTTTTCAAACAGTGTAGGTACACACCCATATGAAGTGCGAAACTGCTAACAGCACATGGTTGGTTGAGCTCACCCTGAAGCAAAATCCGACTCTCCTACTCACCCAGTGAGGCCAGCATGTCGTGAAGGTCCTCTTTGTCCACAAACCCATCACGGTTCTGGTCAATCATGTTGAAGGCCTCCTTGAACTCCTGGATCTGAGACTGGTCAAACATGGCGAAGACATTGGAAGTGGCGCGCTGAGGGCGCTTCTTCGTGGTCTTTCCCTTTGCTCTTTTGCTAGACATTTTGACTGTTTTTTATCTGTGGAAATAAATATATACATGTTAGATTATATATACATGTTACATTATGACAGCTCACTCCTTAAGGAAGACGATCATTATTAAATGTCAGTGTAAATAGACAACATTAGTAGGGGGGGAGGGGAGAGAAGACAATATATAGATAAGCCTGATAAGACAGACAAAGGATGACACACAGGGAGACAATCTGATCAAAGGTAACATGAATACGCTGTTACTCAAAATAAGATTTTGTCATTCGTGCCTACTACTCGGTGGCATTTTAATTCTCTGGCAGCGATTCCCCAGCGTGGTGTCCTCACTGGGCTATAAATGGAAATGTTCCCCATCTTTCTAGGTTGATCAGCTCACCGCCTTTACTAAGGGCAGGAGAATTAGTGATGTGAGGACAGATGCCCTTATCTGGCAATGTCTTGAATGAAGACTTAAACTGTCCTACATTCCCATTTTGATGTTGTCAGATGCTAATGTTTTTGCCAGTGAGTGTTGATGGAAAATGGTCTCAACCAGCTTGGAGCTGTGTAGAGCTTCGCTTTGTGTTGAGACACTTAATCAATATGGTGACATGGCTAGATATTATCCAGGAGACTGATATTTATAAAGGCTCAATCAACATTCAATGATACAAGTTTTAATGGTCTGAGTTAAGGTTGCAACTATCTACTGTTAGAATTATGAAATGTTGAAAAAAAGTCATAGTATAGTATCTAAAAAAAAAATTAAAAATAGAATATGTTGAAAAAAGTCATAGTATAGTATGTTGAAAAAATAAAATTAATAGTAAAGTATGTCGAAAAAGTCAGTTTAGTATGTTGAAAATCATAAAAGTCATAGTATAGTATGTGCCGATCACTTTAATGCTTAATCATTCAATGTATAAACTGTCCATCATAAGCTGCTTCCTTTGTTACTACAGCAAAAAATAAAATAAAAGCAGCAAATTCTAACAGGAGATGCTGACAACAGGAAATAATTGTCCTTTTAGCTTGAAAATTAGTTAACTTTACTGTTCCGAGTAAAAAAATAAATAAATTACTATAAATACACATGTATTTATAGCTTATCAAAACACTAATTATCAGGTTTAAAATGCTGTCAATATATTGACAGACCTTTTCCCAATTTAAAATAAAAATTGCTTGCATTTTAATGACATTTACTTTTGTTTGTTATGTTTGTTTGTTTTGTATGTTTGTTTGTTATGATCTCAGCTGACTCTTCCTACACATCAGTCTTTTAATTACTTAGCTATAGTTTCTCCTCTGTTATTTATTAGTATGATTTTGTAAAGCGTCCTTGGGTTTCTGAAAGGCGCTATATAAGTCCAATTTATTATTATCATTATCATGTTAATTTGTTTTAGAATCTTTAACACAACTCCTAGTGCATTATTATTTATTTATTTTCATTATATTGCGACTTTTTTCTTGTAAACTTCTGACTTCATTTTAATAATATTACAACTTTTTTCCTCACATTATTAAGTACGTAATACACATGTATCTAAAGTTTATCAAAACACTAATTATCAGGTTTAAAATGCCATCAAAATATTGACAGATGTGTTCCCAATTTATTTTAAAAAAAATGCAAAAAAAAAAAAAATGCAAAAAAATTGATGCAAATCAAAAGTTAACTTCAAACAAATCCAGTAATGTTAAATAGTTGTAGGACCTTAACACAACTTCTCCTGGTGCATTATTAAGTACGTATACAGTCTGCGGCCTAGCTTGAGCTCCATTAAACAAGTATGCACACAGCTGTTAGCTCACTACAAACACTTAACAACCAGAGAAGTTATCCACATACAGGTAACATTAGATATATAATGTTATTAAGCTAACAACTTATTCTACAAGTCAACAACACTCATTAATAAACGACATATTTAGCTATTAGCTTTGAAGCTAACAGTGTTTTCAATGCAATCAAACACGCAAAAATGTCACGTTTACTCAAAGAAACACCTTTAATATTACCACCAGCTGTCATGTAGTCATAGAAAATCATTTATAATGTAGTTAACTGCGGTATAAAGATAAATAAAGTAAAAAAAAAAGAGTTGTTTTACCTGACAACAAGCAGATAGTTGTGCGTTAGCTCGATGCTGCTCTTCTCTCAACCACCGCCCTTCACTTCCTGATGTTGCCTTCCATGCAGAACAAACCAACTGAGGAAAATAGGGGTGGTTACAAAGTATACAATTATAATTACTCGATCTAAAAACAATTTATATGTTTTTTCGGTCTGAATATTTTATTTAAGTAACTCTTATTGAACTTATTTCAAAAATAGATCCTAATGTGTAATTATTAGAGATAATAGAATATATAATGTACCTTTACACCCCCCGGGTGGAGTAAATGTAACTTCCACAAACACTCCCTTTGCCTGCGTTGACATTCCTAGATATGCCCTTTTAAGGGAAGAAAGACACATCGTCGTCCTTTGTGCAATTAGGCAACAGGGAGAGATCTTTAATGGATAAATTAATAAATTAATAAATAAATAAAATGGGCGTTATTATCAAAAATCTAAACATATCAGGATTATTTTTGTTATTTATTTTTTTTTTTTTGGATAAATTGTGGCAATCAGATGCAATCAGATGCAAATAATTATATATTATATATATTATGTATATTATATTACATATATTATTATTAGTATATTGTTATTAGTATATTATTATTATATTAATATATATCAATATATATATTATAAATAATATATATTATATTAATATATATTCATATTATATATATATATATTATATTATTATATTATAATTGTAATTTTTTTTTAAAAAGTCATTGTAAAGTATTTCGAAAAAAAGTAATATTATAGATATAAAAAATTTAAAAAGTCATAATTTAGTATGTTGAAAAAATAAAAATCATGGTATAGTGTGTTGAAAAAAGAAATTATAGTATAGTATGTTGAATAAAAGTGATACAAAATCTTTATATATTAATATAATATATATTATATTATATTATTTATAATATATAATATATATTATATTAATATTATATATATTATTATTATTATTATATTATTATATTATAATTGTAATACAACTTATTCTTTTTAATGGAGATTCCCAGCAAAAAGCATTTCACACGATTGTACTTGTATAACCGGCTGACAATAAACATCTTGATCTCTAGTTGTTACTTAAATATTCCCCATTGAGTTGATAGTGTTGATCTGACTCAAATATTTTAATAATTATATGTATCACAGCTTGGTGCTATTTATGCTCTTTTGTAGCATTGTGGTAGTTGCCTGTTTATGTTGTTTGTATTGCTGTACAAATATTTGCGTGCTGCTTTTTCGACTAGTTTTCTCTTGTAAAAACATATTTTAACCTCAAAGAGACATTAACCTGATTAAGTAAAGTGAAAGAAAATAAAGAATAAAATTAAGTTCACATACTTAGACCAAAACAAAAAAGGGAAAAATGTTGATAGAATGGATAATAATAGCTATATGACTGCCAGCGTGGGTCAGACAACAGTTGGTACCAGCGGTCATGGCTGCAGGCCTATAGGGCGGCTTAGTGCTGCTGGATGTTCAACTGTTGACTCACAGGTTGAAACAAGCCACGCTGTTTTTTCTTTGTACAGTTGTCATATCACTTTCAAAGTTGATAATAAAATGGCTGAACATGCGCCATGAGTCACTCATAGTTATGCCATATGTTGTAACCAAACAAGCCACCAGTCTAGAGCTGTATAGTCCTAAAAAAATCATTGTTAATGATAGTTACAATGGCAGTTGAATGACTGGAAAAAATATATTTAAATAACTTACGATGTTGTAATATGTGATTTTATGTATGATGTTGTATTATGTATTTTTCTATTTTTTTTTTTCTTAAAAGCCAAACCAGGGACAAGGTCTGCAAATTAGCTATGGCTAGAAGTCCTATATACATTGCATCGGTTGCACTTTAATTAAGTGTAACAATGCCACAATAACAATGTCCCTGAAATGAGGAGACACAAACTAAACACAGTGTTTATTATTATGTTGTATTAGTAAAGGACACACAGAGAAGCTAATTTTAATAAAAGTGCCCCAGACAGCACAGAAAAATACATTTTTATCACTGGGAAGGGATTACTCGTGGATGTCTATCAATCTGGAACATCTAGACATTAAATATTTCATTTATGGGTCTTATTTATTTGATTTCAAACATTTCCAGTTGATCTCTATCTCTATTTATTCATGAAAGTCCTGCTATGTCAAATTTACACTAAATAACTAAGTTTGAGCGTGCATTGTAGGTCTAGTGTCACCTTAAACCACTAGAGTGTGCTAGCGTCACATAAAATTTTACCTTTTCTCAGTGATATTATAGACAGTTTCTTGAGGTCATTAATAGATTGTCTCAGCATGCTACCTAATCCGGTGTGAGAGCTCATTTAAGTTGTTCATGTCTAGAACTGTTATCTTAAAGATCCATGTGGCTCCACTGTGTGGGAGCCACACTAAACACAGCATAAAAATACCACTAATAGATCCCATGAGACGTCCATAGAGTTGGAATTTCCTGGACAGCTGAACCCAATGACATGGTGCTAACATGGATGTCATTACAAACATATTCACTTGGACAACAAGCAGGGAATGGACAAAATATTAGAAACACCCTTTTAATATAACGGCGTTTAATACAACGTCATCACTAGCTGCTGTATGGCCTCAGAATGAATGAAGTGTCAACAGAACTGAACATTATAGGTTTTTGCAGTTGCAGGGTGATTGTATTGAATTCAATTTATTTTTCATATAGCGTTAAATCATAACAGAAGTCACCTAGAGACGCGTTTCATATACAGCAGATCTAGACCATACTCTATACTTTAGAGATCCAACACGAAAACCCACCATGAGCAAGCATTCACCTTTTAACAGGTAGAAACTTTGGGCAGAACCAGGCTCTGGGTGGACGGCCAGCGGGGTTGAGAGAAAGAGAGAGACAAAGATGCACAGCAACAACAATAATGACACAACTACTACTAATAATAACAGAAATAGGAATAATAACAATATTAAAGGTACTGTTTGTAAGAATCAGAAATGCTTGTTAACAACGACACCCGTGGCCATTAAGTCAACGAAAGTCAGACTCGGGGTCGCGCTTGTGCTCGCTCTACATAGACATGAACGAGCATCACTCAAAACAGAGGCGACACACGTCAGCTAAAACCACCGTCACTTCACAAGACACGGGAAACCTCTGTTGGTCTGGAGGAGCTGCAGCATTTATTTCTGCACAAACGCCCACTGTACATTCACTAGATATTCTCAGAGCTACTAACTCTCCTGCAGTGTGGAGTGTGCGCGCATGAACATGAGAGTGGCGCGAAATAGCGAGAATGAATGCGGCGTGTGAGTGAAGGCAAGCAGGCAGAGGAGCAGAGGAGCAGAGTACAGCAGAGACTCCGGCCCTGGAGACCAAAGCTACGGTCTCCCCCGCGTCCTCCGACCGTGGCCAACACTGTTTTGCAAGACGGGCTTCACTAGATAGAACTTTGGTGCTTCCGTGTAGTTTGTGTTGGAGTCTTGTTTGAACAGCGTAGCCATGCGGGAGCGCGCATGGGACACCGACCCGGATTGATTTATACGTGTACGAAGTTACAAACAGTCCCTTTAATAATAGCAGTGGATATAATAGAAGGATAATAGTGATAGCAGTAATAATATGAATAATATAAATATGACTACTAATAATAATAGTAGCGGTGGATATAGTAGAATGATAATAGTAATATCAGTAGTAATAATAATAGAAATATGGCTGATAATAATGATAGTAGTAGTAGGTATCAAGCAGGGACACAGCAGCAGGCGCAACCACAATCCAAGTGTAACCCCGATCCACGGAAGAAACATAAAAACAGATTTACTCAAACTGTAATAAACTATTCTAGTTATAAGGTGATAAAATTCTCTTCTGACTATATGGTCAAGCACTAAAACAGATTCATGTGACATACGATACTCTTTAAATACATTAGGGTACAATGGAATGAAGTTATTAGGTTCCTGGGAAGATATTCACTTGAGTTTCTCTATGAAACTGCAGAGTTTCAAGGAATAGATTCTTCCATAAGAGCTGTGAGTGACAGTTGTTTAATCTGGGTTTTATGGTCAGATTAGAGTAAAGCCTGGGATGTTTGTGATAAAATCTACAGAGAGACTGTATGCTATTCTTTGACGTTCAGTCGTAATCACTAATCCCAGAGGGTACTGTACCTTTAGGTGTCTGACGAGGAACTAATACACAAACGTTATGATATAAATACATCTAATTAATTGTCATGGGAATATTATTGTTACACAGTACACTGTAACATGATCAGTGTCACTTTCACTTGCTTTGGAAGGGTATATTTACACAAGCAAACTTCTTAGGAAGATAAAACTAATAGATGTATAAACCCTTTATTTACAGTATGTGTGTTTTAAAGCTGCAGTAGGTGAGCTGGAGCAAATATGATTAAAAAAAGTTTTTTTTTATAAAGCAGTCACTATATTGTAACAGCAGTTCATGAAACAGGTAACCTGAAAAAAAATCATGTTCCTCTGTGTCCTCCGGTGCTCCTAACGGCATCTGCAAGATTTCACAGACCGGAGGAAAACAAGCAGTTGGAGCTGATCTGAGGTCTGCTGTCCAGCTGCTGTCTATGAGAGCCGTCTGTCAATCACTCACAAACTCCGGCCAAACGGTCAAACTAGGCAGCGCTGATCAAATATGAATCAATATTATGTTACGTTAATGCCTATTTCTCTCCTCAAATGTTTTCAGAATCATCTTGTAGTGTACGATTTAGCTGTAAAATGAGAACGTTTGTGAAATCTGGTGAAGGAACGCCAAGTTCCAGTCACATGACCGGAGCATAGCCAATAGGAACGCTCTCTCAATGAAATGACACTGTGATTGATCAAAGTCTCCCGTCACGGGCTAGATTTTTTAAAGCCTGTAAACAGAGCCATGAGGAGGTGCAGAAGTCTAGTTTTCTCTCAGAACACTTGAATTACAATATGCTGAAAGGTTATTATGGAATTTTTGCCCAATGATGCCAAAAATATACTGCCTACTGCCACTTTAATGCTCAATTATGCAAAAAAAAAAGGAGGAAAAAAACTATCATCTGTATAATAGAAGAAGATATTGTCCCAGATAACTGAATCACATTTGCCTTTCTTGCCAAGAGTTAGATGGGAAAATTGATACCACTATCAAACACAAGAGTGGTATAAATCTTCTCATCTAACTTCCGGCAAGAAAATGAATAGCGTATTTCCCAAAATGTCAAACTGTTCCTTTAAGTAAAAAAATAGTTTAAATGCACTTGAATTACAGCACCAAATGCTTAGTAGTCAACTGGACACTCCAGCCACTGATTATAACAAGGTGATGATTAGTTAACTGTCTCGCCTCTTAATTAATCACAGCGGTTTAAAGCAGTCATGCTAACAAATGATTTAATGGCTTGTGACATATTATATTACACTTATAGAATATATCCCCCATATTCATTAGACAGCATTTACTGGTATGACCTTGCTTACTGTATTGTATTGTTGTCCTCAGTGTTTATGGGTTTACACTTCAGATTGTTGCCATAACATTTTAGGTATGCTGCCGTGCTGACTGCTGTGTCATGTGGGACAGTGGTGGGCGAGGGCCAAAAAGGATGAGTGTCCAACAACAAAGGTCTCAGAGGTGTTCACTGACATGATATGTTTGCCATGGAAACTTACTAGGTATTTGTGTTGCAGTCAATTCCCAGAACATCTGTGGCAGGGGCCAGCAACCTGCAGCTCCGGAGCCACATGTGGCTCTTTTGCTCCTCTCCAGTGGCTCCCTGTGGATTTATAAAAATGGAAATGAATAACTGTTTTTTGTTTACATTTTCATTTTTATTTATCATTGTTGTAGGTCTATGGTACGACGGAGTATTAGGGCCACATTGAGGAAAAAAATAAATCTGAGATTTTGAGAATAAAGTCATAATATTACGAGAAAAAAAGTCATAATATTATGAAAATAAAGTCATAATATTATAAAGTAGTAATTTTACGTGTTATTTTCTGTTTTTCTCGTAAAGTTATGACTGTATTCTCGTAATGTTACGACTTTTTTCCCATAATATTAAGACTTTATTCTGTAAATCTCAGATGTTTTTTCCCTCAATGCGGCCCTAATACTCCGTAGTACATTTGCTCTTTGGCCCTCACTGCATTAGACTTATATTCTATATACTTAGACTATAAACTGTGTTACCTTCATCACAATGATCAAATATTTTGCAGCTCCAGACAGATTCTTTTTTCTTTTTTTTTTTTTTTGCCTAAAATGGCTATTTTGATAGTAAAGGTTGCCGACCCCTGATCTGTGGTAACCGAGTTAAATCTGCCTGCCAAATGGGCTCTAACAAACGTAATTTAAACAGGATAACTTTTGTAAATTCATGTTTATGAGTCATACTGACATCAAGAATTTTTCTTTTAGTGGCTGTTTATGAGCAGAGGGGACGTTTGTATACTTTGACAGACGAGAGTGAGACGATAGAGAGAGAGTGACAAAGAGACAGTAACTGGCATGTGTTGCATGTGAAGCAAGTAACAATAACATACAGTAGCTAAAGTTAGAACCAGTCACAGCTGAGAGTGCTGCGGTAAATAGTCAAGACAAAAGCGTCTGGAGAGATTAACCAGGGATGAAGTACTATATATATATATATATATATATATATATATATATACAGTATATAAATTAGGGCTGTTAAATTTAATGCAATAATATCTCTTTAATGCAAATTCGCTTTCACGTCACTAATTTCTTTAACACATTAATAAGGAGGTTAAATAACGCTCCAAACTTACGCTAAATTTTGACGAGGAAAAACTGTCATGGACATTTTCAAAGGGGTCCCTTGACCTCTGACCTCAAGGTATGTGAATGAAAATGGGTTCTATGGGTACCAACGAGTCTCCCCTTTACAGACATAACCACTTTATGATAATCACATGCAGTTTGGGGCAAGTCATAGTCAAGTCAGCACACTGACACACTGACAGCTGTTGAATTTGCCATGTTATGATTTGAGCATATTTTTTATGCTAAATGCAGTACCTGTGAGGGTTTCTGGGCAACATTTATCATTGTTCTGTGTTAATTGATTTACAATAATAAATATATACATACATTTTGCATAGAGAAAGCATATTTGTCTACTCCTATGTTGATAAGAGTATGAAATACTTGACAAATCTCCCTTTGAGGTACATTTTGAACAGATAGAAAATGTGCGATTTATTGCGATAAAGTATGTAGGTTTTGTCATATTCATAACTACTCAACTCTTTGACTTAATCATTTACTTCTGTAGAATATAAGAAAATAACAAACAAACAAGCAAAAGTACAAAAATACTTATACTTAAATATGTACATTCACTAATTAATACAGTAGGTAATAAGCTGGATAAATGAGGCAAAAATAATATAAAAAAATGAAAGAATATAATCAAAAAAATCCCAAAGTAATCCTGTGTTTACCTGCATATCAGGCAGTAACGCTCATCAGCAGAGACCTGCACCCATTTATGTGTCGCCATACGGGAGCTGACTGGCCCCCCGCACTCTGCTCTCAGCTATATTTATCTCCACCCTCACCATAAAAGGTTGCGACTGCTGCTTGGACACTCTGGCAAGGGCCAATATTATTTTGGTTGTGTAGAAACCGCAGCCCTGTACGCACCTACCTGTAGGTTTGCTGGGATATCGAGCTTTAAGTGTGGAGTTGGACCATCTTTTCCTTTAAAGCTTGGAGTTTGAGGCATTTTGTCCGGGGTAAGTGGCAACAGTTGTGCAGGGATAAGATGTGATAAGCCGGGTTGTAGTTGTTGCATTATGTTAAAGCATGCTGAGAAAGTGCCTGGATCTTACATCATGTCTTGAATTTGCAATTTCTTGATGGTTAAAAGTCTTTTCCCTTTAATTTTCTTTTTTCATTAAGAAAATATTGTGCAGATTTTGGCTTGAAAATGTTTAATATATTGGCATCACAGCTGATTTTTTTCTATCTTGAGAGCTAGATTAACTATCCATGTTCAACTATAAAGAACATGTTGAGGTAAATGAAAGCGTGGCCAGCTTGTTAACGCAGCCAATTATTGGTTTCAAAGTCATGATGAACCTACAGTATATCATAACAGTCAATCAACCTGCTCTTGAACACTAACTAACCACACAGACAGACAGATAGGCAGCAAGAAACTCTGAAACTTGGGGGCTCGTTCCGGGAGCGGCCTGCAGCATGTCTGGATCTATACCGTTCTACCAGAAGCACCATCGCCACTATGACCGTGACTACCGTAGCAGGGAGACGAGGTCTAAACTGAGCCAGTACCAGACCAGCAGTAGATATACTGCTGGCAGCAGCACCTCCTCCGCCGCTGCCGCTGCCACCGCCACCGCCACCGCCACCAGCAGGAGCAGTGGGTAAGGAGGAGGAAGAGGATCACATCTTCATCAACCTACTTCTTTGTCACAGGAAAGCTCCCCTTAACACCATCATCCAACCCAACTGATCAAGTTCACCTCCATCACCCCTTGTTGGATCACTTCCCTGTCACCGCCTTGGGATCATCTTTCCTGCTTTGCTGCCATATTGACACCAAAGTAACCATCTTTCCCTCCTCTGAGTCCTCTTTGATCAAACACACCTAAGGATCTTTGGTCTTTAAACTGGTTAAAAACACATCTGAATCCTGCATGAAGCTCTTTGCATGTAAGAGATGCCCTGTTTGCTTTTCTGCATGCTGACAAACTCTTACCTGTAACACATCTATTCCTAAAACATGATTATTGGAAGTATGTTTTTTGGAGTTTTCATCTAGTTTTTACTCCGTTCAGAGAACACCCCTTTGATAGATAAGGTGTAAGGAAAT
Source organism: Sebastiscus albofasciatus (assembly GCA_916701655.1). Classification (NCBI taxonomy): domain Eukaryota; kingdom Metazoa; phylum Chordata; class Actinopteri; order Perciformes; family Sebastidae; genus Sebastiscus; species Sebastiscus albofasciatus. The sequence continues at coordinate 25,366 of CAKAOI010026609.1, forward strand.
GCACTGTTATGTAATGGCTGAGTTATGATATATGGCATAGACTGAAATAGATTCTTGACCTGTGCATACCATGCTGGAAGGAAAGTAACAAGTGACAGTGTGTCAGTCTATCTTTAAAACCTGATAGCATTTATATTTATTATGTTTTGGAAAGTTATTTGCTTCCTGTTATTTCTGATAGACATAAGGAGAGTTGTTGTTTGGTTTTCGGTTAGGTTTGTTGGTTTGTTTGTCTGTTTGTCAGCAGGATTACGGAAAAACTACCGGCCCGACTTTCATAAAATTTGGTGGAATAGTGTAGCTTGGGCTAAGGAAGAACCCATTAAATTTGGGAGCAGATCCGAATCATGGGGCGGATACATGCATTATTTTTCACGGCCTTGGTGGAGGTGTCTGAGTGCCCTTCTAGTTAGTTAGTGGTTGTTTTGTTTTCCAGATTTGTGTGGTCCCTGTTGAATGGATTGGTCAGCTGTCCAGTGTTTCTAATAGAGAATATACAGTTCATTAGATGAGTATGTGTCTATTGTTAAATGTTTGAGTAATACATTAATAAAGAAGCTCTAATTTCTCAAGTTAGTTTTAAAAAATCAACAAATATGGCAACAAAAATAAAAGTGATGTCAGTGTCAAGTAGTTTGGTTTTATAGGTGCTTTTCTTTCTTATGTTAGGAATAACAAATCACCCAGTTTATGTCTTTTACAGTGCCTGGCAAATCTTTAATTACAGTGGCCTGGAGAGTGTGAACAGGTCAGAGGGTTTAGGTTTTACTAACACCATCTGATCTTGGCCTTTACACTCATGAAGCCGGGAAGCCCACCAGTCACCAAATCTGTGCTGTGGAGAGGAGGATTATGATGTGATGATGATTTAACAGTCAGTGTGGTTGTGATAATGCTGTATTTATATAGACATGGACATTGGATTTGTTACATTAAATAACCTTTACTGGATTTCAGTAATGAAACCGAAGCTCATTTTAATGGGAGTTGTGGCAGAACTGATCCTGGAAAGTCAAGAGAGTGTAAATGGTCAGAGCTAAAGGGACAGAGACCCAGATAGATGCAGAGACAACCAGGGCAGTTGCCATGTCACCCTTCTTGCCCCCGCCTCCTTATCAGGTTCATGTTATCTCATACCATGAGCTCCCACCCCCCCCAACTCTCAGAGAGCTGCAGATAGTGTTGCTACAGACTGCAGACAAACTGTGTGGCGTCTGACATAAAATATAAAATATTTTTTCTCCTATTACTAGGGCTGTCAACGTTAACGCGATAATAACGCGCTAACGCTAAATCACCACTATTTTCTTTAACACATTAACGCCATTGATCTTTCAGAGGTAGCGATCTCAGTTTTAAAGGTAGATTGAAGATTCTTACATCATACAAAACTAGAAAACCTGAGGAATCCATGTCATACTAGCTTGTTGCGAAGGAGGCTAAATAACGCTACGAAGTTACGCTCAATTTTGGCGAGGAAAAACTGTCATGGCCATTTTCAAATGGGTCCCTTGACCTCTGACCTCAAGATACAGTATGTGGATAAAAATGGGTTCTATGGATACCCACGAGTCTCCCCTTTACAGACATGCCCACTTTATGATAATCACATGCAGTTTGGGGCAAGTCAGCACACTGACACACTGACAGCTGTTGTTGTGCCATGTTATGATTTGAGCATATTTTCTATGCTAAATGCAGTACCTGTGAGGGTTTCTGGACAATATTTTTTATTGTTATGTGTTGTTAATTGATTTCCAATAATAAATATATACATACATTTGCATAAAGCAGCATATTTGCCCACTCTCCTGTTGATAAGAGTATTAAAAACTTCACAAATCTCTCTTTAAGGTACATTTGAACAGATAAAAAATGTGCGTTTCATTTGCAATTAGGCGCGATTAAATATTTGAATCGATTGACAGCCCTACCTGTTACTCCACTTGTCATCCCTTCCCTAAATTTATCTCAAAAAAGCGTATATAGTGGGATAATTAATAATTAGATTGGGGTCTTACATCAGTGGTGCTCATATTGTCTTTCATATCAGATGAACTTTGTTGACTGTGAAAATGTAATTATTGTGGAGGTGTAAGATTAATCAAAACTAAACCACCAACCTACATGACCACACTACCCACTGACCCTTCATCTACAACTCATCCACCCTGATCTTGGGTTCATCCCCACATGTTGATGTTATGTTATTAGCTTTCTGGCTGCGAGCCAGGCTAATGGTATTCATATATGTCCCAGACTTAACGTGTCTTCATATTCTGGGCTGGAGGCGAGCAGACTGAGCCCCCTACCCAAGAGAGCCAAGCCAACTTACTTGGCTGTGGATAAAGAGAACCAAATCATCGGCTATGTAGTGCCTATCTTCAGGGGCAGGTAATGAACTCTTCCCACCTTATAAAACTGAAACTCCCAAGAATGTTGTGCAACATCTTTTTCAGTTTTAATGATATGCCTTACTCCCCACATCCCTGGCTCTGCTCTACAAACTCCTAGTGAAGACTTTGCCACAGGATATACGGATACAAAGGAAGGAAGGGTGAGGGACACTGCTGCATACATGGCCCACAGGGATTTGTTCACCAGTGGCCTGGAGATGGAGAGGTCAGAGCAGACTGCCAGGAGGGAGAACATGCGCGAGTCGGCCAATCGCATCTCTCTGAACAAAAGGGTCAGTGGGGGAACTCTACATAGCTGTTTTGAGTTCATATAGGAAGCCAACGACATGGATAACTGCTTATTATTTTTACATCAGTAACATGATTATGTCATATCAGTGTCCAGTTTAGACCTTAGGGTTTGTTCTGATGTGTATTAGCTAACCATTATCCTTCATGACGTCACAGCTACACATTCTCATCGTCACATACTGATGCTTTGTCAGACCCCTCGGCGTCCCTTTTCGATCGCAGTAAACAAGTGCTGAACGTTGTGAATTAAACAAAAATACTTGCTTAGGTTTAGGTAACATAACCACTTAGTTTGGTTCAGGAAAATCATCATGGTTGGGCTTAAAATGACTATGTTTTTAATAGCTAGATCACACTACATGATTTTCTGCTCCCCAACCAAATGTGTGAGCTGCTCAAAGACACAAGCCAAGAGGCTCGCCGATGCGAGCTGATGCCTTGCAGACACATTCCCGATATCTAGCATGAGGGAGGAAGGGGTTGCCTGTAACAAAAGGATCTTACTGTACGTGTTACATTTGCAAAACGGAGCAAAGTTGTTGTTGCACTTAGAGGAATAAATAGTAAAAAAGAGTGAGGAAACCGATGGAAACAGGCTATTTTGTAAACACGTGCCAACAACAACAACAATGGCAATGTGTCTCGCGTATGGTATCTTTTCTTACTTGTGACACCACAGTGATGTAAACTTAACATTAGGCTGCATAACACAGTCATGTCATCTGCATAGTCACATTACTGAGCATAATTAATAGCAGTACTGCTTAGGAGCATCAAGTGGCTGTGGCTCAGTGGTTGTTACTGCTACTCCTTACACAAGGAAGTTATTAATGTCCCTGGCCGATTAAGTGAAGTAGTACCCGACCATTCATCGAGCATCATAAAAGCCAAAGTGACCCCGTCACTGTAGTTATCTGTCTCCACTCTGCCAGAGAGTTACTCACTACTGAGCGACAAATTCCTCTGGAGATCGTGTTTCTTGAGACACAGGGAAGCAGTGTCCCAATGGTGTTGTCATATTATGTGTTGAGTTGCACAACTAGAGGCGAGGTCTCAACTCCCCCTAGCTATTCATAGGACATAATGAACAGCACACACCCATAGCACGTGTCATGTTTAAAAGTGCAAACATCTTGCATGTGCGCAACAAATAAAGATATGTTAGAATCTTGCTCAATTTGTGTTTGTAAAAGCTTTGGTTTTGCTTCATGCATTGTGAATTCCTGGTGAAATTAAGTTTATGGTTGGCAAAGGTACAATTGTCCTGATTGATTTAATGCTTAAGGACTGTTCTGTTTGTAGATCCATGAACACGGGGAACACTTTAAGCGTATGAACGAAGACAGCCTGATGCATCCCCCAGAGTTTGTGATTAAACCGCGCTCCCACACTGTATGGGAGAAGCAGTGTGTGCGTCTGCATTGCACTGTCAGCGGCTGGCCTGATCCAAGAATCGTCTGGTAGGTCACATCACCTGTAACATGACCTCAAATCTGTCCTTTCTTTCCCCTCAACATCCTGCTGCACTTCATGACTTTATTATTGTCCTCCTGATTCTGTTTCATCCTTTTCAAGTTCTTTCTGTTTCCTCTGGTCTGTCCTCTATCATGTTTTCTGCCTCCCACTACAAGGTACAAAAACAATGTGCCAATTGACCCTCTTGCCCATGCTGGCAAGTATGTACTCGACAGCAGATACAGCATGCACTCACTGGAGATTAACAGGTAGGTGTAGCTTCTCCTGTCCACAGTTTTCAAAATAAATTATTCTCAAAAAGCAACTGAAACATCTTGTGTCATAGTTGTAAATGTAAATCCAGAGGAAACATTGCGGAAAGTCCTGGAATTTGCAGACAACTTAGCTTGTGTAGACTTATTTTTCTTATGTTAGCTTGACTCGTTATTAGCTCTTCTCTTAGTCAGGCTTTTGCCAGAAAAATTGCAGTTCAGGCCCTTTGACTTGAGTTTAAGTTTAAGTTTAAGATTATTCACTTTGATAACAGACCACAGACTGTAGAAAAGCATGGAATGATGCCTGCCATTGTGTTCTTTTGACTTTTAATTTGGGTTAACTGCTGTCTGCCATCTTTAGTACTTAGCTTAGCTGTCTGGGATAGGTAGTTAACATTTTTGTAGCCATACCCGAGTTTAAGTGCAGTCATCAAAAGTTTATTTATGTTTTACAGGAAAAGAAAAGAGAAAGATTTTACCAAATTACCAACACACACACACACACACAATGAGTGAATTAAAGTTCTCAAGAAGTTAAAACAGATGTTTACGTTGTTTTGTCATATGTATTGCGCTGCTCGTCACCTGTAGGCTACACCAATACCTGGCCCAACAATGACAAAAAAGTCATTTTCTAGGTATTCTTAATGGTATTTTAGAGTTTGTCATTTCCAGGAAACGATGAAAAATGTCTTGGGGATATAGACTAATTTTGCATCCAATCATGAACATATAATAATAGAGACACAAGCCTACCATTGGGATGCATCAGCTCCGTCGCGAGGATGAGCCTGTGTCTCTCCTTCACCAGAAGAACTGCCGGCTTCGTACTTGTCGGATCTCGGCTCGTCCATGTATGGCGTCACTCCAAAAACGACTTCTTCATAGTCATCTTCTTCCTCCATTTCATCCCTGTCCGATTCGTCCGTAAAATCCGCTGGCGTAGGAGATGGTGGTGGCGAGAAGTATCCAAGTTGAGCTAGTAGCTACTGTCAATCTGAAATTTGGCGGGGGGACAAAAGGCACATTCAGCATTAACAACTCCCTCAACCAGCTTACTGTTTTTACAAGAAATACGTAATATGCAGAATCAAATAGCATCATAGCCATTTCATGGGAACTTTATAGGTCTTATCGATAACATTTTTATATAGACAAATATTTTAAATAAATAATACATCCACAGAGTGTTTAAAAAGGTGGCTAAAAACAATTATGATTGTGAATTATAATTTTTTTAAAATGTTGGCAGGTCCAAAATTAATGTTTTGTTTATCTCTGGAAGATATCTGACACTTGGTTCCCTTTCAGTTATGATTGGACCCAGCAGGAAGAACCAGTGCTTTAGTCTTTATGTGTGGCATGGTGATGTTGATATATGCCTTTGTCCTTGCCTAACTTGCCCAAACAGACAGACTGTGAGCCAGAGAAGAGCCACACTGTTTCCCAGGCTGCCACAGATAACAAAGAGCACGTCTAAACATAGCTACGACCGTTTCAACAAGCAGCCAGAACTCACAAGGAGGAACATATGAGATTATCTTTATCACGATTTAGAAGAATATGTCAGCTGTAGTTACTTTCATGTACAGCGACCCACACCACCTGGTGCACATGACATCACCAGTGGTGTCTATTTATTGCCAGGGTATTCCTGGCCGGGAGTCATGAAACGCTCTACAGTCGGCGGTCACATACTTGGTATTATTTACATGGTTTAGAGGGCTGAGGCTGAGGTTGAGGAGGGGGAAGGGCACTGTACACATGAATCCTTTAGAGAGAGAATGTGCATATCATGGACATTGATCACCTGATGCTCTCCTCTTTCAGATGTGATTTTGATGACACGGCGCAGTATCGCGTCTCTGCCATGAACTCCAAGGGAGAGCTGTCTGCATTTGCCTCCGTCGTTGTTAAAAGTAGGTTTCACCAAGTCTTAAAACCATCACACGCCCAATGTTCTCGACATGAACAAGCTTTCAAAACTGTTTTGTTGTGGTCACAAAATTATTTTAAATCACAAAAAAGTAGTCCTACTATCAGTGTGTAAAGTTTCCAAATATAGTTTTAAAGGTTTTCTTGACAATACCTTCTCATTAAATTAAATGGGTTTCAAAAGAAGGAACCAAATGTACTTTAAGTTGCAAGTGTCATAATAATTAGAGGTCCACTATGTGAAACGTGGCACCTGTAATTTAAGTTGTAGGTATGTGATTTCTCATATGATTTTGACATCTCGTCAGTATAATACTGCACACAAAGTGCTGTATGTATTAATAGCAACTGCTTCTATTCTCCACAGGGTTTAAAGGTGAAATTGATGAGTCCCTGCCATCACCCAGACGTAAGTGTGAATTTATTGCATATTTGTTTTTTATGTTTTACTGTATTGTGGAATTAAAGCTGCGTTCATTCATTTATGGCCACCAGGGGGCAGAAGAACAAGCTGAAAGACACGGCCTTGACATATTTTCCTCTTTCGTTTTGTGTTAGCAAACAGTTCCTTATTTAAAGCCGTTTCTCATCAGTGCAATGCAAAAATCCGTGAGCAAATTTTCCGCATGACAACTACGCGCAATGGTTCCGGTTCGAATTATCTGCGTTGCCGTGATCCATTTTCGTCAATGAGGCCAAATGAGTTTCCTCCTAAATAGTGTCGGCATCCACTTCACACAACAAAAATCTATCCAGACAGAGAATGCCCAAAGAGCTAATGTTAACTACACAATTCATAAACTAATTGGGCCCCAAATTTGATGCCAACGTTAGCTGTTGTGGCTATAGCCTCATTCAAGCCATATATTGTCCTGTATTTGTTTGTTGAGGTAGTAGTGTTTGTCGTACATTATTGGGTGTTGAGAAGGGGATAGTCCATTGTTATTCTGAAACACCAATAGTCCGAAAAATTACCCATTAGACTGAAAAAAGCCCAGTTGTCCGACAGTTCATTACCCTGAAAACAAATTGCCATTGTTCCAAGGCAAATACACACTCACCATGCAACAAACAGAAGCACATGGCTAATTAATATGCAGAATGACAGCGATCAGTTGGAACAAAGGATTTCATTGGTCAAACATATTTCTGCAGGTGGAAATCCGCTGAAATCGACGTCCATCCAAATATTTTTCACCCGCATGAATTTTCTGCAGCGGTGTGGAAGCATTCATAAAACCCCACTAAATTAGGTTTTAAAAATTTCCATTTGAAGTTTTTGGACGACAATTCGTGCTTGGTGTGAAACAGCTTTTACACATCCAGCAGACACTGAGTAATATTTGCATTCATTTTGGAGTTATATTTCTGGTCACCTGAATATTACAAGTCATTAATTCACTCTCCTTATAGCTCAGTTTTGGTCTCCACCAACTCTTGAGAAACATATTTGTGTATTCAGCTGCAAGATATTCGATTCTCTTCACCAGCTGAGCTAGTTCCTAACTTTGTCTGTCTGCTGTTTGGTGCTGTGCATGTACTGAACAGCTGCTTTATTGCTGAAAACATCTGCCCTCTATCTGTTGCTGGACGCAACGTTAATGAGACTGAACAGCAAATATTCTGGCTACAAAACCAAAATAATGAGCTAAAAGAGGCTAAAAAGCTACGCAAAGCAAAATAATATGTGTAATAATGCTCTGTGGGTTTGTGTTAAAGATAAAAATAATGCAGCTTTAATGTTAGCATTAATTCAATATTATTAACATGACTTATGCTGGGTTATGGCTAACTGCTCATAGATGACTGACCTGCAGGGATGGGTGGGATGTGGTGGGTTGGGGGCTGTGAATGAAGACGGGTGGGCGCTACTGCACTAACAACTTTTCTGTTTCCTTGTTGCTGCGGCGACAATGCAGGGGCCAGTACTGAAGGTAACAGGGCCGCTGGAGTCTGGTTTGAAAACGTTTTGGTGAACTTGGTGTTTCCACTGACTACGTGTCCATGCATGACCACTCTTGTCTGTGCAGATATTTAGAGTTCACGGTATTCTCCCTAAGTACCTCATATGGAAAAATCTACTGATTTTTCAGGTTGTCATTAGGTAGAAGGAGTGTGTTGCTGTGAGAAGACGCATCTGCATTAAATGAGAGAAAATTGTGTTGCCATCAATTAATATAGCTATAGAAGCAGAATTTATTTATTTAGTATGTTTATTTTAGAGATCATTATTTAATCCTACATATATTGTAAATCACAATACAGATCCTAATTGTATTTTCAACTAATTCACCAACAGAAATCACTGAATATTGAATGTTTTTTTCATTTCCACCACGTGTCTGTCGTGCTTCACTGTTCAATGCATGGTAACAATGTTTATGAATTATACTTTGAGCACTGTACTGTTTGTTTCAGAGTCACTCTTTTGGTCTGTATTTGTTTGTCGTCCTTTATTTTTACATGTGACATATGTTCTCTTCTCCACCTTCTTCTGTCTGGCTGGAAAGTTTTGATCCAGCTTATTGTTTTTTCTGTGGGTATGATTGTTGATGTGATGAATGTTCTGTCTCTTTCACAGTGTTTTGTTCTTCCACTTGATTTGAACACAGTATTCTTTTTCCACTCTTTATGTGTGTACAAAGAGTTTGCATAATGAATGCCAGTCCCAGCTCTGACTCTGCTGTCTCATGCTTTGTCTGCAGATGGCCCAGTGTCCGAGTATGGCATCAACTTCAAGACTCACATTGTTGATAACTTCGGTGTGTCGTTTGGAAGAGAGGGTGAGACCATGAGTCTGGGATGTACGGTCATCATTTACCCTGCCCTGCACCGCTACCAGCCAGAGATCCAGTGGTACAGAGACGGTAAGTCTTCAAACTGGGGATTCTTGCAGATTAAGCAACTCCAAACCTGATGCCTATATAAATATCACTGGGATGAGATGTCAACAGAGGTGGAAGAAGTGCTCAGATCTTTTAGTAAAAGTAGCACTACTACGGTGTAAAAGTCAAAGTAAAAGTTCAAGTACAAAAGAATCAACATCAAATTATACTTAAAGTACCCAAAGTAAAGTACTCATTGTGCAGAATGGCCCAATACAGAATTATTATATTATGTTATTGGATTATAATTATTGATGCATTAATGTTTTCATCACTGCATGCAGGGTTCGCTTGTGAATTCCCCCTGTGGATCAATAAAGTCTTATCTTTATCCATAATAATCCATCATAATTCATTTGTTGATTATAGTGTTATTAATCTGGAGGTAACTAAAGGTGGGCTAAAGGTGACTAAAAGTATTTAAAAATTAATGTAATGGAGTAAAAAGTATAATATTTCCATCTGAATGTGGTGAAGTAGAAGTACGTCACAGAAAATGGAAATACTCAAGTTCCTCAAAGTAGTACTTAAGTGCAGCACTTGAGTAAACATACTTATAGTTACTTTCCACGACTAGATTTCAAATTCATTATTTATCTGATCTGAATACACATATGCATTATTTTGGTTGGGATACCTGCATATCTAAAAGCATGAAATGAGTATGGTTATTTTGTTATTTTTGCTTGGTATATATTGTTTTATGACGAAGGATGATAGTCGTTTTGCATGTTTCCCAGATGTTCTGCTGTCTCCTTCTAAATGGAACCACATGAACTGGAGTGGAGATCGAGCCACGCTGACGCTCACACACCTCAACAAAGAGGACGAGGGTCTCTACACTCTGCGCGTCACCACCAAGTCTGGATATGAAACCTACTCGGCCTACATCTTTGTCAGAGGTCGGTACACCTTCCCTAACGTGTCATTAAAACGTGAGATGACTCAGCTGTTCACTAGATGATGGATTATAATGTAGTTTGTGTAAAGATGGCTCCTGATGTATGTATATATTTCACACACACAGAAACATCCAATTTTTTCATAATTTATTTTAACTGAGTGCATTTTTGTGCTTTATATATTTAGGAACACTATGAATATGCCCCAAATCAGCCGTTACTTGCCTAAATATCATATCCAAATCTTGCTCCAATGTTGCCTCCAAGTCTGTTGGTACATGTCCACAGGATCCGTCCTTTCCACACTTCCCATTCATTGTCTATATAAGCAGCCGTGCAATGCATTGTGGTAGCATAGCGTTGCACTTTGAGTGACGGACTGTCACGTTGGCTGCTCCTCATTTCCATAAGGTTGAGGTCTAGGATGCTTTGTTCAAATCAGGAGTGTCCGACGACTCACTGCCTCTGGAAACTCCCGAAAAACTTTTAAACTAACCGATGTAAAATGAAGACGGATTCAGCAACTACGTGGCTTATTTCTCACCTAAAATGTTTTCAGAAATACATTTCAGTGAACTATTTAGTAATATAAGAGAAAAAAAGTTTCCAAACGAGCTGCCATGACAATCTATCCATCAAGCGTCCAATGCTGGGAAGCGAGGCAATCCCTCGCGTCCAAAAACGCCCCTGTGGAACCGTAATATAATGCTCCTTCAGAGGACTCAGACTCTGATCCATGGTCATGCTGATCGTCATTCAAACATCAGTACAGCATGTTCTAAAGCCTCACTTCGTGCACATTGAGAAAAGATCCTCAAGCTTTTAATTCTACACAATGTTACGTATCTAAAATATCTCCGCACAGACATGTTCCCTGTCATCCGTGACAACACGAGCTAAATGCAACCTGATCCCCCCAAGCTTTGTTTTCGTTTGAGAATGTCATCAGATCAAGGTCCAAGTCACAACAGCAGGTCCTCTGGCACCGGATGACCACACCGCACATCTAATAGTCAAGGTGAATGTGAGTGGTTTTAATATAGACGACACCGTGTGGCAGATCTCTGGCATCTGTTTGAATACAGTGGAAACAGTGGTCGGTGAAGCTTATCTTTGCTGCCTCTAGAGACGATCTGACCTTCAAGGCTTCAGCTTCAACACATGTTGAGTATATGAGCATGCTGGAAAATAGACCCAGTTGTTTACTTTGTTACAGCTCAGGGTCACCTACATTTTAGTTATTTAGCAGACACTTTTATCCAAAGTGACTTACAAAAGTACAAAAATCATGCAAGCACATCAACTTCATCCAATAAGTACCACATTTAGAGACAGTAAGATATAGAGAAAGAGTTTGGTGCAGTCTGAACAGATGAGTTTTCAGCCTGCGATGGAAGAGGCCCACTATAGAGACCAGGTACACTCTCCATAACAAAACGCTATAAGAGTCTGTCTGCAGTCAGGCTATTCTTAGAGAGCTCAGCTATGGAAAGAGTCTGGCTGTGAGCTCAGATAGATACTGTAAATATCTGCTTCAAGGAGAAACAATAGGCTGCCCAGTTTCCTTACTGCTCTTTGGGAGCGAACATACTCGCTCTTGAGATTTTGGGCTATTTTGATTCTATAACATGTCTTCTTTCAGATTAGTGGAAAGTAAACATCCAACATACACATTTTAGGTGTTTATTTTACTACTTTGTCTGCTTGAGTCTGTAGATTTCTCCTAAATTCTCCAAAAGTTAGCATTAGATAATGATAATGAGATCATTTGCATATTTAAACATGACATTTTAGAAAACAAATAAAAGTAATATATCAGTTAAAGGCCCTTTTGATAACATTGATAACATTCAGCCGCTATATGTCGCATTCTTCCTCCCCCGTTCCATTGCATTCACTTCACAACAAGTCGTTGCCAGACACTTACTGTCAATCTCAGCCATTTATCCTTTTTTTCCACAATAACCGACCATTTTACAATACATATCTATAAAGGCTGTTTTCTCAATATTTTCTGATTTATGGAGTGATACAAAGTCTGTAAAAACCTTTGACTCTAATCTGTTGACAAAATGAAACAAGAATTTTGAACCTGACTTTATGCAATGTTCAGATTTATGTTCTGGAAGGAAATGTATGCAAATTAGCACATATTTCATAAGATAATGCCTCATTTGCATATTTAAACATAACATTTCAGAAAATTTGTTGAAATTGCCTTAGTGTATGTAGGTTTCATGATGGTATCTATCAGTTAAATGTGTACTCTGTAGTGGCTCCCCTTTTGAAAAGTCAATTTTTTTACCTGAATCATCATTTTGTGTATGGTTAATGGTTATATAATACAGGCTGCATAAATACACATGTAGCCAGTTTATACTTAATGATGCAACTGTTAGGTGGCCTGGCTTTACCTCTTATATTTCTTTAAGAGTCCCCCTTATCCCCTTTCACTCCGGGGCGGGCTACAGCTAATTCTGTCCTCCTGCAGCTGATTGCTCTCAGCTTGTGTTTGACTTGAGGACCAGAAACATTCCTGGCATCGAGCCCTGTAGCTACACAGTTCAGTACAGGGCACTGCTCACTTTAAAGCCACCAGCAACAGTAGGATCAATTCATTATAGACAAATCTTTGGCTCAAAGGTGAATAAATATGTGTGTGTAAGACAGAGACAGTGTGCATACCGACAGTCCTGATGCTGTTGTTGTTTCTGTTTGTGTTAGATGCTGAAGCTGAGGTTGAAAGTGCTCCCGGTGCCCCTCTGGATGTGCGCTGCCTGGATGCCAACAAGGATTACATCATTGTCAACTGGAAGCAGCCAGCTGTCGATGGCGGCAACTCCATCTTGGGCTACTTTGTGGACAGGTCAGTCAATATGTTGCTGCTAAAAATGTCCGTCAATTGTCTCACAGTGGTCGTCTGGATGAAATAATGGGAGAAAGAATGGGAGAATCACAATTTTAAAGTAATTGTCTGTGACATTTTGCTTTTCCTCTGTTGGTGCCACTCTTAAAGGAATAGTTTGGGTGTTTTGAAGTGGAGTTGTATGAGGTCCATAGTCAGTGTATTACTTACAGTAGATAGCGGTCGGCACGCCCCCAGTTTGGCGAAGAAGACAGGAGTTACCGCACAGAAGCAAAGCAATGTACTGCTGTGGACGGGGCCGGCAGCAAAACATAGACACCTAAAAGAAAGGCCCACTTAAATTGATACCAGTTTAAGCGTACGCTATATTTAGAATATTTTCACCGATATACTTTGCCGTAAGACCATTTCCAACGGGGAACTGAAGCAGAACGCAAGGGTTACTGGTCTACTGCTGCCTCGATCGGTTTGTGCTGTTGTGTGACTTTGTTGAATCCGAACTAAAGGTCACGCAAAAGCGTACCAGCTATAGAGCTTATCAATTAAAAATCAGAGGAAACAAGATGATACAGAATTGATTAAGGTGCTCTTTAAAAAGTCAGGTGTGAAAATAATAGAGCAACAACAGAAGCCCTGATTATCACTAAAGATATTCCTAAAATAAAAACAAAAGCAAGCATGTTACTGATTTTTAATAACAACCTAAGATATAACAACCTAAGTATAATAACAACCATTCTAATATGTGTACAGATGTGAGGTTGGAACCAACCACTGGATCCAGTGCAACGACACCCCGGTTAAGTTTGCTCGTTTCCCCGTCACTGGCCTGGTGGAGGGACGCTCCTATATGTTCCGTGTGCGTGCCGTCAACAAGAGTGGCATGAGCCACCCGTCCAGAGTCTCTGAGCCGGTGGCTGCCATGGACCCGGCTGACCGCGCTCGCATGAGAGGTACTGCAGCCTTTACTGTATTTACTTTACTGTTTTCAACTGATTCTTTTTGTGCTGAATAGGTGTTTTTCAATGTTTTAAAGGCTTTTCCACTACCACTACCTAAGATAAAATTCTGCTCGGTAACACAGTTTATGATTTGAAAATGGACAATAAAAAAAATTTGAATATCAGACCAAAATACTGAAATGTTAAAACGTGAAAAAAAAAAAAAAAACTTTTCATTGCTGTCAGGTACCTCTGCTCCGTGGACTGGCCAAATCATTGTCACAGAGGAGGAGCCTGCAGGTAAGAAGTCTAATTTTTAATACATTATGTATACTAGTTAAATCTACGACACCCAGAGACAATGGTGGACTCGGGGATGCCTCCATGTTTGAAGAAACCGCAGCAAAATTGCCTTCTGGGATGCCTCCATGGTAGATAAAACATGATAAAGTGCCCTCTAGGGTGCCCTTCCAGTGAAGAAAACATGATAAAGTGCCCTCTAGGGTGCCTTTCCAGTGGAGAAAACATGATAAAGTGCTCTCTAAGGTGCCTTTCCAGTGGAGACAACATGATAAAGTGCTCTCTAAGGTGCCCTTCCAGTGGAGAAAACGTGATGAGGTGTCCTCTAGGGTGCCCTTCCATTGGAGAAAATGGGATAAAGTGCCCTCTAAGATGCCCTTCCAGTGGAGAAAATGGGATAAAGTGCCCTCTAAGGTGCCCTTTCAATGGAGGAAACATGATAAAGTGCCCTCTAAGGTGCCCTTCCAGTGGAGTAAATGGGATAAAGTGCCCTCTTGGGTTCCCTTGCAGTGGAGAAAATGGGATAAAGTGCCCTCTAAGGTGCTCTTTCAGTGGAGAAAACGTGATAAAGTACCCTCTAGGGTGACCTTCCACTGGAGAAAATGGGATAAAGTGCAATCTAGGATGCCCTTCCAGTGGAGAAAACTTATGTGTGCTGGAGTCCACCACTGACCGGTGACATGAAGGTCATTTACCTTCTGCACAGCTGATGTGTTCAGGGACCTAATTTTTTATCTTTTGTCCATCAGAGGGCATCGTTCCCGGCAGACCTCTTGAGCTGCAGGTGACAGAGGCAACCAAGAACTATGTGGTGCTGAGCTGGAAGCCGCCTGGAGAGAAAGGCCTTGAGGGAGTCATGTACTATGTAGAAAAGGTAAATTATTTAACACCATGTTCTCACTTGTTACCTGTTAAAGGACAAATCCACACTAACACCTTGTATCCTCGTTTGTCAGTGTGTCTCGGGCACAGACAGCTGGCAGAGGGTGAACACAGAGATCCCAGTCAAGTCTCCTCGCTTTGCGCTGTTTGATCTCGCAGAGGGGAAATCCTACAGCTTCCGCGTCCGCTGCTGCAACTCTGCCGGTGTCGGCGAGCCATCTAACCCAACGGAGGCCACCACCGTTGGCGACAAGCTTGGTCAGAAAACAAACAAACATAATGCATCATAATGGCAGCAATGTCACAGTTTATGAGCCAAAATGTTCTGGTCCACAGATATCCCATCTGCCCCAAGCAAAGTTGTCCCCATCAACAACACAGACACATCAGTCGTTGTGTCTTGGCAAGCATCCAGGGACGCCAAAGAGCTGGTGGGATATTATATTGAGGCAAGCATTTTGGGTAGCAATGAGTGGGAGCCATGCAACAACAAGCCTGTAAATGTTACCAGGTAAACTGACTCCTCTTTCTCTTTAACCTATATAATACAGTTGTTTTATATGATTTATATAAATGCATTGTCACTATCACATCTGCAGGTTCATCTGCCACGGTCTGATGACGGGAGAGAAGTACGTGTTCAGGGTGAGGGCAGTGAACGCAGCAGGGCTCAGCCAGTTCTCCCCAGAGTCTGAGCCTGTGGAGGTAAAGGCAGCTATTGGTGAGTAACACTGAGGGTTTCAATACAAGAAGCTAATGCAGGAGTCAGAGGATACTGAGAATTATAGATTATTATCCTGTTGTTTGTATATTAGCTCACAATAAAGGACAAATCCACCGTAAAGAAATCCCTTTAATAATGTCTAAAAATCAGCTGTTGGTGTTGCAGCGTGCATTTCTGAAGTCATCATTCATGGATTAACACAGACAATTATGTAAGGATATATTATGTAAAAAAAACTTCTAGGATATTTAGTTTCATAAGAAACATTTACGCTACCTGTTTAAAGGTAATTTTAATGAAAAAAAATGAAGAGCTTCCTTCTAGACTATTTTACACTAACGTTTTACAATCACAGTGAGAAAACATCATGCAGATGCAACACTCTCTCATCTCTCTCATCTGCAACCGCTTGTCCCGTTAGGGGTCGCGGGGGGGCTGGAGCCGATCCCAGCCGACATTGGGCGTGTCGCAATATACCGGTATTGACGATAACCATGATATCTAATGATGAAATATTGGTATCATGTTGATAATACACATATGATAATAGCGTGTAAATAATTCAACACCTCTGAAATGGTTACGGACTCTCTTCACCTCCCTAAACTCGTATTTTGAATGTAATTTTTCTGCCAAAAAAAGAGAGAAAACGCACAATAAATAAAGCAAAAG
>CAKAOI010026609.1:41930-52632 GCA_916701655.1 Sebastiscus albofasciatus
CAACAATTAACCTAACCTGCATGTCTTTGGACTGTGGGAGGAAACCGGAGTACCCGGAGAAAACCCACGCTAACACGGGGAGAACATGCAAACTCCACACAGAAGGGCCCCAAGCCGGAGTCGAACCTGCAACCCTCTAGCTGTGAGGCGCCAGTGCTAACCACTGCACCACCGTGCAGCCCAGATGCAACACTCATAATAGCATTTTCACAAGATTATACAGAATACAATGCAGCCTAATAGGGGTGTCGCAATATACCGGTATTGACGATAACCATGATATCTAATGATGAAATATTGGTATCATGTTGATAATACACATATGATAATAGCGTGTAAATAATTCAACACCTCTGAAATGGTTACGGACTCTCTTCACCTCCCTAAACTCGTATTTTGAATGTAATTTTTCTGCCAAAAAAAGAGAGAAAACGCACAATAAATAAAGCAAAAGATGAATCTGACTGCATTATTTTTTAAATATAATATCGTTATTGTGAATTCTTTTGGCCACGATATTTGTGCAGTGAAAATGTTATATTGTGACAGCCCCCATTACTTTCTTTAATAATTGAGACAGGCAAGCTTTAGAAAAAGCAAAACTAGAAAAATATAATCTCTTAATTCTAGCATATATAAAAGACATCTATGTTCAAAAGTTATTCTGGGAAATGTAGGAAACCAGAGCCTGAAACCTGAAGTAGAGATAGGTGAAGCAGGTTTAGGTGAGCTCAATAAAAAGAGGACATTTCTCCACAAGATGACTCCTGAAATGCCCCGAACACCAAAGTATGACGATTGGTTTAAAACCCACCTTCCCGCTGGCGGGTTCGGGTGTAGGGTTATACGATGATCAACAATCTTTTGAATGATGGTAAGAGGTTTTTTAGTCATCACAATGCTTCAGTTTGTTTTCTAGTGTCACAGAAATGAGTAAAAGCCATCGACACTACTGCATTTTGGTGACTTTAAAACCTTTTACCATCATTCAAAACATTGTTGAACATCATCTAAAACGCTGGTGGGTATGTAGGTTTTAAGGGGTTAAATATTGGGTGGAATTGTCCTTTAAAGTATGTCTATATTTTTTGTTTGAAAAAGAACGTTATAAAAGACGTGCAAGATTTGTCATTTTAACATGATGTTGTCTTCTGAGACGTGTCTTCAGTTTTTTACATCATCAGCATCTACACCCCCACACTTTCTCCACCATGGTTCCACCCTGTGTTACCCTGTCACGTTATTCTGCACTGTTATGTGCCCCCACCCACCCAGCACCCAGCACCACCCTATCCAGCCACATCCACCCTCCTTCCTCCTCTTCCTCCTCCTCCTCCTACTCCCTGCTCAGCCTGAGGCGGGGTCAGGACTTGTAGACTTCCTCTAATTTGGGTCTGTGCGATCCAATTCAGCGGTTGTTACAAATCAGCTCAATGTCATACACCACCACCACCACCACCACCATCCCCCATTTCCCTCACCTTTCCTGGGCAAAAGTTGTGTGGGCAACCACACACGGTGCTAAAGGTAGCGACACACACACCTCTCCACCGGTACCTTTAAATTGCTTTCTCTGTCTCAACCTCTCCTAGCAACTAACCCGGTAGTGGTTCTGTTCAATAGTTAACTGAATTTTAATGATTAGATTATAAATTATCTATGAAATCTGAGACATGGACAAAAAACCCTTTCCTACTGTAGATCTAACGATCACATTACACACACTAGGCTGGACGATATGGTTGAAATCACTCAGTATTTTTACAATAATGATTTATATCACAATATGGAAAATATCTGCAAAATCACAAAGTAATCAAACTTTTTTTCCTTTAGAAAAAAACCTGTACACATGTAAAACATGATCTCTAATGACTTGTTTTATTAGTTTCAAATCAAATTTAGAATAATTAAAGGGTAACTTTGGTATTTTTTCAACTATATTTTCCCATATTTTTTGTGTCTATCTGACAAATTGGGGACAACAATTTTTTTAATTTGTCCAATATTGAGCGATAACGCTGTAACGAGGGCAAGTGAGCAGGGTCACTGTAATGTTACGTTCACTAAAAGTGCCTGTTTTTGCCACTGACAGGCTCACATTGTTATTATAAGGGTCTGACAACATTAAGGAAAGGACCCGACAGAGAAATACCTTACTTTTTACTTGATCCGGTCTGTTTCTTATTGTGTCCAAGTCCCGCTCAAGGAGAAGACATAAATGACGGTGCCAGCTTGCCCCAATAGCACCATATTGTAGCCTGTGAGCAGCGTTCTCCCTCAATACTGGACCAGTTTCAGAAATTGTTGTCCCTATTAGTCAGTTGGATGCAAAAACACGGAGAAAATAGGGTCCAGGTTGAAAAATACAGAATTTATTGACTTTTTTTAAAGTCAATAAATATATATGCACATACTTTGCGATACAGACCAATCCTGCTGCTGTGATAATTGTCAGAGACGCTCTTTCTGATCTCCTGCATGTGTTCCCTAAAGTCTGTCTGCATTGCCTTTGGATGTCACTCATTCTTCTGAACAGCATGCTCTGTTTTCCCTTATGAAACACACTCACTTAGTACATTATTAGTAAAAATGCCAATGCATTTCTCTACAGGAAGACGTATTGGTAATGTTCTCAAGAAAAACGATAATGTTTACTTTGTTAAAGGACCAGTGTGTAGCATTTCGGGGGATCTACTGGCAGAAATGGAATATAATATTAACAGCTATGTTTTTTTTAGTGTATAATCACCTGAAAATACAAATCGTTGTGTTTTCGTTATCATAGATTGAGCCGTTTTCGCGTCAACCACCGTAATTCTCCTACACGCTTGTCACATGGGAAAAAGTTTCAATTGGTTGCAATCTGCAACCTCACCACTAGATGCTGCCAGATCCTACACACTGCACCTTTAAATTACAAATAATGGAATGGGATGTTATACTTCTACTAGTAATAAACTTAATTTACAGCTCATTTCATATGAGAAAAGTTACAACTCAAACTTCTTAGGACAAATAGTAAACAAAGAACAGTTTAAAACAATTGCTTCATATGAATTAGATCATTCAATCTCAACACACCATATTAAATATATTTAATTTTTAGAGGTGATGAAATCCATTGGCATTGTTACTAAAGTACAGTGTTTTTTCATAGAGGGTTGGTGCAAGGCCTGCACACCCACAGTCATTGCCTGTTGTACTTCACACGCCTGCATGCTCTCATAATCCTAGATGAAGACTACTCACCTCCTCACACGGATGTCACTTGTTGGTCATCTTGTCTTCATTTTTCACTCCCTGTCAGATGAAGACATTTTACTGTATTTGATATAGACTGATGTTCTGTTGGATGTTGTGTGATTGAGATTAGCTGTGACTTGTGGACGGATCTTTTGCCTGTTTCTAAAAAAAGACTCTTTTGCTCTTCTCTGCTAACTCCTGTAGGGGGCGGCATCCCTCATGGTGTGTTGCCGGAGATGGGGCCGGGGGGTAACGCGGGCCAACTAACCGAGCACAGGCCACGCTGGACGGGCACGCATGAAACTGTCCAGTCCCCCCCTGACACTATGCAAAAGCGCAATAAAGCTCAGGCTGACACTGAAGCCAGGCAGGGGGCCCTCGCACAGCCCGACCCCGTGGAGAGTAAACGCAAGGGGGGCAAGAGAGGCAGTGTGTCCTGGGCCCCTGACCTGACAAAAGACCTGGTCTCAGAGTCTGTGTCAGACTCAGTTTCTGACTCACTAACTGACGTAGCCACAGCTGCACACGTAGAACCCGTCACTGCTGTCAATGAGCCTGAGGCCAAACAGGCACGTAAGTTCTCTGTAGATGCTTCTGCTAATCGGGAGACAGCGAGGCCCAGGAGAGGGTCGGAAGGTGAGCACCGGTCACAGATGGAAAGCTTTTCGTCCAACACTGTCAAGTCAAACTTAAGGAAATTAAGCTTTATAAATATTAAATAAATTGCAATTAAGAAAATAATATAAATAGAAAAATTAAAAATAAATTAATCAGAAAGCAATTTGTAAATTAATAAGTCCACTAGCAAAACTGAGTGCTCAGGAAGTAAACCGGATGGAACTAATTCATTAGTCGGCAGAAAAATTGTTGGCATTGTATGTTTCCGCAAAACACGGAGACGTTGAATGTTGACGTTTCTGACCCAAAACACACAATGCTACGGGGTTAACGTTGTGAAACAATTGGTTAGGTTTAGGCAATAAAACTTCTTGGTTAAGATTAAATCATGGTTTGTGTTAAAATAATAACGTAACAATGCAATGCAACAACATAACGCAACAACGTAGCGCAACAACGCAACAATGCAACGCACCAACATAACACTACAACGTAAAACAACAACGTAACACAACAAGGTTAATGCAACAGCATAGCGCAACAATGTAGCGCAACAATGTAGCGCAACAACCGTAACAATGTTACTAGTGTAAATAAATAACAACCGCCCTTAACGGACTTTGTTAAGTAACATTATGTAACAAGCATAAAGTCAACGTTAAGTTTTGATTTCACACAGGACACAAACATTCAACGTATCCGTGGTTTGTAGAAACATGCAATGCCTACATTTTTTCCTGGCCACTGGGCTGGTTCGATTTACTCCAAAACAAACAACAAAACATAAATTTCCCCCCACTTAGCATCCATGAAAATATCCTACCCTGACTTTACCAAGTGGTAAAAGAAAGATTTCCCTTCTTCTGCTTTTACATTCACATGCTTTTGACATATAATAATCAATAAACAGTTGGTGAAGTTCTCTACTGGTGTTCTTCTCTTTAAGGTAAGTCTCTGTAAAACACCACCAACCTTTAACTCAACACAGTCACGCTTGTCAATAGTTTCCCTGGCCACCACTTTCCCACAACCTCCTCACTGGGTGGCACAACGTCAGTCACCTGGCACCTCAGGATCTGCCATCACATTCAGTACCCAGAGCACTTTAACTCACACACACACACACACACATACACACACAAGTATGTCATGGCAGGAGCCGGCTAATCACACTGTGTACTTGAAAAGTGGGTCATCCAACCAACACAAGAGCAGGACACTTGTGACCTGAGACCTTTTCGGTAGCGCACTATGTACTCCTTCAGATGTCCAACTCTCCAACACTTTCACCAACTTCTCACCCCTAAATAGGGGAGAGTATCAAGTTCAAGTTGTACCTCAGGTCAATTTATTATCACCATGTTACATGATCCTGCTTTTGGAGAGACCTTTTGCTCCTTCATCCAGACCAAGTACCAGGAATCACTGTGTCCTCTGTTGTGTCATTTCTTACTACACATTTCATGTATTATATAACTATTTTCCAATTAATAGTATAAAGAAATAGTTTGACATTTTTACAATTATGCTTATTCACTTTCTTACTGAGAGTTAGATGATGACCCGCTAGATGGTTCGTTACACAGAACCATCTGAGAAGCCGTCATTGGAAACTGTTTGGAAAAGGGCAGGTCATAATACAAAAGCCTGATATAAAAGGTTGAAGGTGCAATTGTGTCGAGGGATTGACGATATTCTGTTACAGCAGGTATTCACCTACTTGTCTTCAAACTTTTACACAATCCAGTGGTGATTTCAGTGATGTTTTGGCCATGGAAGAAGTTGTAATGCAGCCAATACCTGCTGTAACTAGTAAGGTTTTCAGTAATGGGACGCTGAAGCTCAACAAAACATCAACAAAGCATCAATAAACTCATGAAATTCATTTTTACAAGAATTTCAACGATCAACGATTATAAATTAGAGCAGCTGGCGGGAGGTGTTAAAAAACAAGTTTGGGAATTGAAAGTATCACCTCATTGTAGTGCTTCAGTTTCCCATTACGTCACCGCGTTGAGGCATTATGGTGTTAATTTATGTTTTCTGTCATCTCAGCCTCCCCTGCTCCGCCCTATGGCATCTCTGTCCTGGAGTGTGTGCGCGACTCCATGGTGCTGGCCTGGAAACAGCCAAAGTTCGTCGGCGGGGCTGACATCACCGGCTACTTCGTGGATTACCGTGAGGTCATCGATGGCGTGCCGGGGAAGTGGCACGAGGCCAACGTCAGGGCTATCAGCGAGAGGGCCTACAGGGTGAGTTATTCCTCGACACAAATACAGACTTCAGTTGATATAGATTTTTAAAGGACTCTTCCATAAGTAAGGCTTTCATGTCTTTTTGTCTGCAGGTGTCTGACCTGAAGGAGAACAAGAAGTACCAGTTCCAGGTGCGGGCGGCCAACATGGCAGGTGTCGGCATCCCTTCACTGCCCAGTGACACCTTCTTGTGCGAGGAGTGGACCATCGCTGTGCCAGGTCGGTTAGAGCTCCTATTGAACCCACTGAGAGGATGCCAAACACACTGATTTTTATGCCTCCAAGCCGGCGACAGGGTTGTTCGTCCTACTGTCCATCTGACCCATTCATTGAACACGATAGCTCAGAAGCGCCCGGAGGGAATATCTTTTCCCTTTTATCTTTAGATTTTGGATGTCAAAGGCCAAGGTCACTACGACCTCACAAATTGTTCTAGTTTTGCCCAAGTGTGTGTCTCCAATGTGTTTCTGTTTTGGACTACAGGACCTCCTCATGACCTGCAGACAAGAGAGGTGCGAAACAACTCCCTGGTGTTGCTATGGAGACCACCTGTGTACCAGGGCCGCAATCCGGTCAACGGGTTCTACGTGGACATCAAGGAAGCGGACGCACCAGTGGAGGCGTGGAGAGGAATCAACAACAAGGCTACGGAGAAGAAATACATGAAGGTCGCCATCGTCGTCTGGATGAGTGCTTCTTCTTCTTCTCCTTCTTCATGTGTGACAGCAGCTGATGCGTAAATCTGATTATTTTCATTCATTTTTGCAGATTAACAATCTGAAGGAAGGCGAGACGTTTGTGTTCCGTGTGCGCGCTCAGAACAACGCCGGTGTTGGTCAAACCTCAGAAGTGTCAGAGCCGGTCCTGGCTGTCACCAAACCAGGTAGGAGAAGAGTTTGATTGGGATGAACCGCTGGAGACGAGGTCATTGTCTCAACACCGTCTCTGGGTTTCAGGCACCAAGGAGATAGTGGTGGATGTTGACGACGACGGCATCATCTCCCTGAACTTTGAGTGCGGCGACATGACCCCCGATTCCAAATTTGTGTGGTCAAAGAATTACGAGGACATCACAGACTCACCCCGCCTGACAACAGAGACCAAGGGAAACAAGTGAGAGGACTTTTTAAGCTCAGACTCAGTTCATCAACACGCCATCACTCAGTAATCTAACTTATTACTTCTATTTCCCTGCAGATCCAAAACTGTTTTCAACACTCCTGGGGAGGAGGACATTGGCATCTACTCGTGTCTTGTCACCCACACTGATGGTGCTTCATCCAGCTACACTCTCTCTGAGGAAGGTGGGGCACAAAAGTCACACATTTCAAGAAGTTAATCAAAGAAAATGACTTTCTGCTCTATTTATGCGTCTCTTTCTCATGTCTTTGTCAGAGTTGAAGAGGCTGCTGGAGGTCAGTCATGACCACAAATTCCCCAGTGAGTGCATCAGCGTGTAATCACAGCTGTTTTTATGCCAGTATGTCATGAAGTGGACTGTTTCTTTGAACTGGCTCTCTTTCTTTCTTCAAACTAGCTATTCCCCTGAAGTCAGAGTTGGCTGTGGAGCTGCTTGAGAAGGGCAAAGTTCGCTTCTGGCTGCAGGCGGACAAGATGTCACCCAACGGCAAAGTCGACTACATCTTCAATGATAACTCTCTCTCTCAGGGGGATGTCAGTAAACTATTTGTATTCTTATTATATCTAAGAATTATGTTTTTATGTAGATGAGAAGAGTTTAAAATGTGTCTTTGTTTTGTAGAAATACAAGATGAACTTTGACAAGAACACCGGCATTATTGAGATGATCATGGAGTCTCTGACTCGGGCGGATGAGGGCACCTTCACCTTCCAGTTGCAGGATGGGAAAGCTACCAACCAGAGCAGCTTGGTGCTGATAGGAGACGGTACGTTCAGTCAAACAATGAAATCCTGAAGATGATCATAATCACAAATTCTATTAAGCTGGACTTCAGTGAGAGTTTTGTTCAGTTTAGAGGATAAAACCTGTAGCGAATCAGTGGATACTTAACTTTTGGTATTGAAATATAAGCTCCTGTTCATATGAGTGGAAACGTATCTTGTTTAATGTAACATTATCTAAAAGACTTTTATTTCAATACATGACTTCTATTAGGGATGCCCCCTCTTACTCAGTTAGTTGATTAATTGATCGCTTTGGTTTTTGTCGACTGTGATTTCTTTAGTCGATGACTTATTTCCAAGAACATTTCTGGATTTAAGATTTTTTGGTCGAGGACAGCCTCAACTTCTATTATACATTTTTCATTATTATAACCACGTTTTTTTTAGTTTACTTAATTATACTGCAACAGAAGACATGAGAGATTATTTTTCTTCCTATATAGGGAAGGGTTTTTGGTGTATATATAAATGAAAATTAAAAATCAGGCTACTTTTATGACAATTAGGCCGGTTCTTGGCTCTGATTGGGTGGCTTTTTGTCAGTCCAATCTGGCAACAACACTGATCCCAAACTACATTCATGTTATCACATAGTTTAAGCAGACACGTATCACATGGTTTGATACCATGGTTAGATTAAGTGTGGTTTTAAGACATAAAACATTAACATTGTAAACTCTTTTTATTCGCAGTGTTCAAGGAGCTGCAAAAGGAATCAGAGTTCCAGATGAAAGAATGGGTCAGAAAGCAAGGTACGGATACTCACTATTATGAGAAGTGTAGCCCTATAATGACTCAGAAGTATGTCGCTCTATACATACAAAATACACGGTTGGAGAACTGTTTAGGAATGGCCATAATATTTAAATCTTTTGACTACTATTTCACTACCACACTTGTCACAGTACGTTCAATTTCTGGTTCAGTGTTACGAGACTGTTTCCTTTTTTTGGTTGTGATATATTATAGCTAAAAGCTTTTTATTTCATTTTTTATTTTGAACCACGCAATATAGTTTCAGTTCAGTTTTAGTTTTTCATAAAGGATATAATTTTTATTTACTTTGAGTTTACGACAATGTTTTTCACTGTTTAGTTTTAGTTTTATTTAGTTTAGTTTGGAGCCAGTAAATGTTTGTTGGTATTTTAGCTTAAAAATGGACTCAAACGATTAATCGCTTTTCAAAATACTTGGCGATTAATTTTCTGTTGATCAACTAAACGATTAATTGACTAAACTTTTCAGCTCTACTGGAATCTCTGTTGATTTACGTTTGAATTACATGACATGATTTCCATTGTCAAACTGCTGTGTTTGTTCCAGGTCCTCACTTTATTGAGTATTTGGGTTACGAGGTGACACCAGAGTGCTGCGTTATACTGAAATGCAAGGTGAGACACAACTTTAAAGTTTTTTTTAATGCTGCAGTCTTTTAAAGAAACACTGTGAGTGTTGATGTAATCACATCCTGCTGTTGTGATGCCTCTCAGGTCGGCAACATGAAGAAGGAGACGTCAGCGCTGTGGTACAAAGACGGACAGCAGATCAAAGCAGACGAGAACCTCGGCTTCACCGAGGGAGTGCTGAAGCTGGAAATTGCTCAGGTAAGAATATGAAAAGGAAACCTGTGAGAAGTGTGAATGTATGTATGTATATATAGAGATATATATATATATATATATATATATATATACACACACACACACACATATACACATATATATATATATATATATATACACACACACACATACACACACATATATATATATATGTATATTTCTGTACTGTATAATTGTCACTGAATTCATTTGCATATATGAATGTTAACGGTGGAATCCTTGCACAGCTATGTCTGTACTCCTAAAATATTTGGATCCTTCACATATTGTGGGCATCTTTCACCTCCGTGTTGGTCCACAAGAATCAGGTCTTTGAGTAAGTTGGAATAAAAAAAAATCCTCAAAAGGGCTTTGTTAGTTTTTTTTACTAATTACTAGGGCTGTCAAAGTTAACGTGATAATGACGCGTACACGCAAATTCATTTTAACCGCACTAATCTCTTTAACGCATTAATACAACTTGCGATTTTTGGTTAATCTTTTACAATCCGACGGGCCGCCATCGCTATTTGATCTTTTGGGGATTGTAGTGAGCTCAGTTTTAAATATAGTGAAGATACTGGTATCATATGTCATACTAACTAAATAATGCTCCAAACTTACGATGAATTTTGGCGAGGAAAAACTGTCACGGACATTTTCAAAGGGGTCCCTTGACCTCTGACCTCAAGATATTTGAATGAAAATGGGTTCTATGGGTACCCACGAGTCTCCCCTTTACAGACATGCCCACTTTACGGTAATCACATGCAGTTTGGGGCAAGTCATAGTCAAGTCAGCACACTGACAGCTGTTGTTGCCTGTTGGGCTTCAGTTTGCCATGTGATGGTTTGAGCATATTTTTTTATGCTAAATGCAGTACTTGAGAGTAGTATTTGGCCCCAAGTTGTTAAATTGCCAAAAAAAAGTCTGAAAAATGTCAGGGGGAAAAAAGTCTGAAAAAAAAGTCTGAAAAAAGTCTGAAAAAATGTCGGGAAAAAAAAGTCTGACAAAAAAGTCTGAAAAATGTCTGAAAAAAAAGTCTGAAAAATGTAA
>CAKAOI010026610.1:0-21044 GCA_916701655.1 Sebastiscus albofasciatus
TATATATAGTCTTGTTAGTCCTTGTCCAGGGAACTACCCAACGATGTCTTTGCTAATCTAAATCTGGAAGGCAGAGTAACCAAAAGTAACTGGCACAATGGTAGACCACAGTAAATGTACACACGAGTAATGAGACTGGCAAAACCAAATGGCACAATACAACCAAATCTACAATGAGACTACGTACTACAATATTTCAGATTCATACTTTAGGTATGAATATCTTTGGGTTTACACAGGTTTATGACCCATACACAGAGTTTGCATTATATGAAGTAAAACATGATTATAGATGATTGCATAGGGAAGCATGTGCGACAGTTAACATTAATGCAAACATATTCTCTATGTGCCAAAACAGCAGCAACTACAAAGCTACTTGGCTATATGCACATAATTATGCTACTAGTAGTGCTGCGGCTATTTCGCTGAGGATGTAAACATCATACATACTACACATATACTGGGGGGAGAGAGGGGGTACACCAACCTGTGTGATATACTTAGTCCCACCAGTTTTCTTTGATTAAAAGATCCTCTTCATTATCTTGGTGTGTAGAAGCATTTTACAATACTATTGTAACTTGATGCTGGAGCCATCAAACAGGCACAAAGATAAACTGCACACTCTTACGATGCATTAAAACCAGCAGCAGCAGGCCAATTTATACCCTGTGCAGTGTTCCTGTTTCAGTGAGTACTACAGAAACAATCCTGAATGCTTTTTAAAAGACAATTTTTAAAAGTGCAATTCCCTGCCCATCAACTTAATCTTTCAAAAATGATGGAATGATTATGTATGTTTTCTGTTTTTAAGTTGCAGTGGCACTGAACAACAGCTAAAAGTAATACACATGTATGTTAATATCTAAGATAAGCTAGGTCTATTTTGACACTTAAAAAACACAAGTTGGTCAATACTGTGGAGTGCTTATGTACAATGTATTGTGGGTGGGTGGGGTGGTTGTCTTTGCCTAAGGTGCATATAGTGGTGAAAAAAAGGGTTGAGTTAGGAAAGTATAAGAAGGACATTTGTCTAACTGCGTGATGAGGTGAAGCTGGGATCTGCTTTATATCTGCAGGAGATGAGATTAGTGGATGTCTGGTTTCTTCCTTGTAGTATCAGATGGGCCCTGCAGGGTTTGCTGCAGGGTTTGCAGCAGGGTTTGCTGCAGGATTGGATTTGGGTGGATTCAGCTTCATGGTAGTGAAAAAGTCCACCAGCTGACTCGGTACTTCTGCCAACACACTCTTTGCCAGTGCTTCTCGAGGACCCTGAAGTGCAAAAGAACAGTTTAAAAAGTACAAAACAGATTTCACCACTGACTTAATTAAACGAAGGGAGCATGAATGAGAAGTAGAAAGCCATGCAGATGAAGACAGTTCAAAAGGAAAATTCAACCCTTTTATATTTCAACAATCTTCACTTTTCACTTTATTTCTGGAGTTATTTTGTGACGCCATTTTTTTCTTTCACTTTTTCTGGCAGCCTCCAGAGGAGCTGCTTGTACTTGTTGCATTTATAGATGGGTGTGAGCAACAACAGTGACAGGTAAATTACAGCAGCAATATTGTTTTGTCATTTCCTCTTAGTTTTGTCTAGCTTCAACACGATTCATCTTGGAAATAAGCTGAAGATTCAAGCGGTAATGACAGATTGTTGACCAATGGTTGACTGTTGACTATGACTACAGATCAATAGATGTACCTGGACAAACGGCTGTTGAGCTTGTGCTCATTGTGGGCATACCACATTCCATTTACAAACCAGCCTGTGGCTGTGCTGCAAATATATCTTGACATTATGTTGTCGACATTACATTTGGCTAGATCGCCATTAGAAACTAAAACTGAAAATTGTATCACCAACTGATCTGTTTTAGTGATCTAGAGAGGAGTTTTCCCTTTAATGTAAACAAGATTATGTTTCTGAGATCGGTCACCAGTGCTTGAGCTCTTCAGACAGATGGTACAACAGAATTTATTGTACGCTCTCTCTCGCTCAGAACTGATGATGATCTTTAGCAAAACAGAGTTGGAAAAGTTGGCAGGAGCACAGCAAATGAGGATTACAATCTCTAAATGTGATGATTCATGCAGTAGGCCAAGCAAAGGCTAAGGTGGTGGAGGGGTTTATGACTGAAATATTTGGGGTACCCCTATGAAGGACTGGGATCGTGAGGAGGCTTCAGTTTAAATAAACTGAAGAAGGAGGCCACTTGCTGAGGTAACTCGGCCAATACACTTTGGGCAAGAGCCTGGCTGGGCGCCTGAAAAGAGATAAATACACAAGGCACAAAAGTAAGCTAAGTAAGATCCAGGTTAAGGATGGGCTGGGAATCCCTGTGTTTAGGCATGTATACTGGTATTGGATGGGGACACTACTATTCTATGTTTGGATTTGGAATTTTGAAGCCAGTTAAACCAAAAATGACGCGTTGAAATGCTTAGAAAAAAGTTTGAAATGCATGCGTTTTTTAAAGAAATTAGTTGGCTTATTAAAAAAAAATCAGCAGAAATCAAACCCAACCCCATTCACATATCTTAAAGCAATCATTGATATAAAAAAGTGTCCAGTGTTTTCACTGTAACTTACATTTTGGAACTGCCTGAATGGCACAAACTGGACGATGTCTCGCATGGCAGCCTCGCCAGTCTGTGAGCGCAGACGTCCATCGTCTCCATCCAGGAACTCCATGGCTTCGAAGTCTGCCCCCCCTACTCCGACAATGATGATCGACATGGGCAGACGAGAGGCGTTGACGATGGCACTGCGTGTATCGTCCATGTCTGTGATAACACCGTCGGTGATGATCAGCAGAACAAAGTATTGCTGCGGGAAGACAGCAACAACAGAGGGAGTGGATCAATTATTACTACGTATACAGATAAATGGAGACCCCGTCACCACCACTGACTCCTTTAAATTCCTCAGAACAAACATTATGTATCCGTCTGCAGAGAATAACATACTGTATCAAAACAAATTCCCCGGCCTTGGGTCGTGTGGCTAGTAAGCAATCTAATCTAATCTAATCTAAAACGCTGAACTTTTTTGCAAGTTTTGATAAAGATGCTTCCTACTTGTAGTCTGACATGATCAAGGTGTACTAGATTTCAAATGTACATATCTGAGCTGCTGATGCACAGGCTTACCGGGGCTCAAGCCCCACAACCTGACGACGTAAATAAAATAAAATTCACAAGGAGAAAAAAAAGAAGTAATGCTCGACTTTGTGTGGTACTCCTAACTGAACAGGAACGTGACAAAGGGCTATGTGCTATTGGGAGCAGAATGGGATGCCCCGCATGTAAAGACGCAACGGCAGTGTTTTTTTTTTACTCCAACACAACCTGCCAGGAGAAAACAAAAAACGTTTTCTTGCAGCTCTATATCTAACTGAGATCGGTCTCTTTTACCGACTGACATAAGGGTGAGAGGCGACTGACGCTCGTAAAGAGGAGTTTCTCCTTTGACACTGGTAACATAGATTCTCTCTCCCTCTCTCTGCATCTAAGAGAGATGGATATTGCCCTACTGTACTTTTTGGGGATGCAATTTCTGTATTATATATGTATGACTTGTATTAGGTGCCGCAACAGTCATAAAATGAAACAGCAGTGATGAGTGATTGTTGATGCATTATTGTACGCGAATTAAGCAAGGCTGATGTTTGTGCAGGTTGGATGGGGCAATAGTTGAGTAGTGATGGCGCTTGGGGGAGTGGGGGAGGGCCTTGAAAAAGTCGTAGCTGCGGGGCCCATGGTACTTTAATGTGACCTTGGTCAAGGGGTGTTATTCCCCTGCAATTAGAGCAATGAGACGCATGGAATGCATGGAATGCGACACACGCCAGAGTGAATATTTCAAACTGACTATTACGATGATTCATTTATTCAACACTGGCATTACTTACCACTCTTAAGTTACTATGACGTTATTATACCAGAAATTTACAGAATTCCACATATATCTAGCTATTGTCAAGCATACAACTCAAGGTAGAGCCTCTCCTAGGAACACAAATTTAATAATTTGAGTCTGGCATCTGAAAATAGCTTGAAAAGCTAATCACTGTGCTATTATCCTAAACCTCCTGTTGCTCTGGATCAAGCTATTATCAAATAATCCTGCCACAGTGAAAATTATGCACAGCTAATTAGGAAGTGAGTATGGAAAGGCGTTCCCATCCTGCCCAATGTGGCACACACACAAATGTTTACTGCTAGTGTAAACAACTTGTGTAACAAGCAGTGGCATTGCAAGGGTAAAAATTAACTTTTGACACGTGACTGTTCCAGCCAAAAGACTCATACTGATGAACTGGAGGGAGTGCAAACTGTCTGTCTTTGTAAATCATTCATGGTTGGAGAGAGAACTAATTGTTCTGTTAAATATGGAGATATAATATAACTCCGCGCAAGCAGGGCTGTGAGCCTGGCTATGAGAGCCAACACTCATATTACTGGTGATGGCTGAACACATAAATACTCACTGATGCAGTGGTCTGCTGGAGGGCTTGCTTGGCAAAGCAGGCTACATGGTTGATGATAGGGGAGAAGTTGGTGGGACCGTAGAGTTTGACCTGGGGCAGACACACCCTGTAGGCCTCCACCACACCTTCAATGCCTACACACACACACAAGGGATCACACTTATGTCAACACACTACAAACTGTGTACAACTGCATATAGTAAATAACTGAATTTACCTACAGTGCAATGATTTGTAAACATACCTGCACAGAATGGATTTGATGGGTTGAAATTGAGAGGAAACTCGTGGGAAACCTAAAAGAAACAATACCATCAGATATCAGTGTCAAACTACCACGTGACTTTTCGATCCGATTCAAACTGCATGCAAACAGCAGTCATGTCTTCTGCATGCATTTGTAGTTTCATATTTCAGTGCTGGTCTTACCTGCCATGAGGGAGGGGTTTTGGCTCCAAAGCCAAAGGCAGGAAACATCTTGTCACTAGAAAGGAGGGACAAACAACACCAGTACATGAGTGACAGAATATTGTTGAAATGCAAACCTCTCCAGCCATAACTGGCACAAAAGAAGCTCAAGCTAAGTTGCAATTACAGAATGTACTAGACTGTTTTATGTGTCATACATACCTGTCATAGTCCTGGATGACATTGCCCACAGACCAGATAGCAGAGAGGTACTCGTTAACACCCTGAGGACTAATGTAATGCAGAGACTGAGGAGTCTTGGGATCCCCGTTGGAGCCTGTGAAGTCAATAGCCACCTGCCAAAAACGACATGCTTATTAGTGACCCCAAAATACAAATGAATAAAAAGAGGCATTAATAGAGAAGCCAAAACTTACAGTGAAGTTGATTTGGCAGCCTCCCATGATATAATCCAGGAAGGTATACTCCTTCACCACCTACAAGAGAAAACATTGGTTTTATAGAACACATGTAATCTCAAATCCAAACTGCTACTTAAATCCAAGGATTAATCAAAGAAGTGAACACATTCAACATACAAAAAAACAAACAACAAAGAAACAGTACAACACCTGGCATATCTTCACGCTCACAACACCAGAGTTCTTGTAGCCTTTCTTCTTCTGTTTCTTTTTACTGTTGACACATTCAAACTCTGCCTGTGGACAAAACACAACGGTGTGGGGGTCAATGCAAGAAGACCAAAACACTAAAGTAGTGTGTTGGAAATTTACATTTTGCTCGGAACTAGTCGGTGCTCTTCGCTAGACTAATTCACAATGACTAGTGAGTTTTGTCTAATCACAATAACACACACACAAAAAAAAAAAATTGCAGGCTCAAGCTGGTTGAGACTGTGTAAAATAAAGTTGGTTGTTAAATCCAAACAAATCATGTAAACAACACACACACACATACCGGAGATGTTCGTGATGCTTGTTGGAAGCGTGCCATTGTGGTCTCAAAGGCTCCAATAAGATCATGTGAGCCGTCGTTGTCATAGTCATAACACTCAACCTGGAAACAGGTAAAAACACACATTGATGTGGTGAACAAGAAAACTGTGAAGTCTTTCACACACGGCAAAGAATACCACTAAAGGGTCTGTTCACCAAAACTAGAAAAATATTGCAGTTTTCCCAGCTAGATCTACGCATTATCCAAAGCAACTGGGACACTTAAAAATTACATTCTCCTCCATTGTATTGGGCCGGAGGCAGATCCTAAAAAATATAGGCAAATAAAACCAAAACTATTTCCACAGCAGAGAATAGAATTGTTTTGTAATTTGAGTGAAATGACCCTTTAAGTTTTTTTTAAAAAAACTGGAGATGTTGGAAACAGAAGAAACACAAACATGCGAGAGATTCAAAACCTAACTCTTTGTAATACTCGTGCACTAGACAGAACCCGACAGTAAAATGACTAAAAGAAGAATGTGTAGTTTCAGACAAATGCGTTCTATGACAGGATCGAGTTGAATGAATGAAACCCAGAGGGCGGGAGACATTACTCAGGCGACGCCGTACATCTACACCATTCACAAACTTCACCCATTAAGTGATGGTAGATGAAAATAGACAAACACTGTTAAGTTACCTTGTACGGCAGCTGGATTCTCGAGATGTTACTAGGTCACGCGAGAATCACGGGATCACATATCACACGAAAATCCATCTTGTCAGGCTTCAAGTAATGCGTTTGTGTCCGGCAAGCCAGGGCACGGACCAATCAGCGTCCTGTGAGGAGCAACTGGCAGCTACGGGCGTGGTTTATGTGTGTGTATGAGGTGACACAGAGAGACGACTGTCTGTTCTAAACAACAATGGCCGGCTCCTGAAGAGGAAGGGGGGGGTTATGCTGCAATAGCATCAGCTATATCAGAACTGCAGAGTATTTCTTTATTGACAGAAGAGCAAAGATCGGAAAGCTTTTCGCGATCGAAAAGATGTTTTCGCTCTTCTCCCGACTGGCTACGGCAAGAGTTTGATTGACAGATGGTTCTATAAATCACCTGGCAAGTATTTTTTGAAAGCGCCTGCCCTTTTCCAAACAGTTTCCAATGACGGCTTCTTAGATGGTTCTGTGTAACAAACCATCTGGCGGGTCAGGTTAACTGTAACGCACTGGGTAACTCAATTGTACTGTATGGTTGAAAACATTCATCCTTTCTGACATGTTTGTTTCAGAAATTAAAAAAATATATACTGTACATCTTCAAGCTAGTACTAAATACACTACTAGCATGTTTTGAGATATCTGATATCATTTTGCTCTGAAAACTATCTGCACCTTCAAGAAAAGGTTGTATAATGTCATGACCTTCCACCTTGCAGGTCCAAGTGACAGTTTAGAGAAAAACAGTCCAGATGTCCATGTAGTTCAGGTTAGAAAAGGTATTGAGGTTACTTTTATAGGTTTATCCATGTCTCCTCCACAGAGAGACTGCAGGGGGATCCGAAAGGGTTTCCATGTTGGATTCAAGTTGTTGTTCACCACCTGAGGACAGAAAAAAATGAAAATTACACCGGTGCAGACTACTCCATCAAGAACAAATTTATATGGGACTTGTGCAGATTCTATAAAGTCCAACTGAAATCACATTTAGTCGACATTCACATGCAATACTTGTATAAGAATTGTAACTTTCTTTCCACAGCTGTCTTGTAATTAGCACGAGTGTTTACCTCGGTCCTGTGAGCCAGCTGCCATCCAGTTGCTGTCTGCTTGAAGAATTCAAGGTAAGGGTCGGACTTCCCAAAGAAATCCTGTAAATGAATAAAGTAATGAAACACACCAATAAGTAAAATGCACCTGAATATGTAAAAATGAATGACAGCGTTTCATATTTCAACAAGAGTCACCCATACCTTGTTATCTAGCTTCCTTGCTTCAACTTCAAAATTGGCCACTCTATTATCTTTTATTTCCTCTGCACTGATCTACAACAGAATAGGGGAGAAATAAATAACAGAGGAAAAAAAGAAAAACAACATTGAAACATTTCTCTCTAGCTCTCTCCGTCACTCACTGAGATGGTGCCTTTTCCCGCAGGGGTCTTGTTCTTCAAGACAAGTGGTCGGGTCAGTTTTTTACTGGACACAACCTAAAAGCAAGTACAAAGGCAGAGTTAACCAAGAGGAAGCAGCCACAGCAAAAGCAGCGGAAGAGCACAACACAATAGCCTCCTGACCACGAGGCAAATATTCAAAACAACCAGGAAGAATGCACATCTGGGGTCAGATTACACAGAGAGAGCCTACACAGCAACTGCTTATCAGGGATGTTGATTCTTGATCTGTAACAACAGTAGGTTATTACAGCACAGGATGTGTCCTGCACCAGTCAGACTGACTAGACTGTGATGTCAGTTTACAATGAATCTTTATACTGCTGGGAGCTGTTACCAAAAATGTACAAATTTTGTATAATGAAACTTAAAGTAAGGAATTGAAACTTTCAACACACCATAAAGCAAAACACTCACAAGTGGATTTAGTTATCGTCTTTAGAAGCTAAAGGATGACCTTGTATGAACAACGTATTGTGAACACTGAATCCTATCCTTCCAGAAGAAAAGCAGAAAGCCTTACCTGGCCCAAGGTGCATTCCAGTTGCCCCAGGAAGTCATCGTCACTCAGGTCAATAGTTTTGTTGTCGATGTCATAAATCCCAAACTTCAGTTTCTGCACTATTTCAAAGTAGTAGTCGATGACAAACTTTTTTGCAAACTTTGGACAGAGGCAATTCTGGACTTTCTCTGTGCGGCCCACCTGTTGTGAAAGGTTGGATTGCTTTATCTTTTGCAACATGCACACATTTCAAGAGATCCTGAAGTCTGAACAAATGTATACAAAGTATAATGTATTGGCACACATGTACTGATGAAACAGGAAATGGACATGATGTGACTACTGCTTTTCAGATACAGATTTTTCCATTTGGGGATTAACGATTAACAGTGCTCTCTGAGATTTTCTCTTGCATGAGCAACAGTGACCTAACTGCCACACCTAAATTAGGTAACATGTAATTAACAAATATCTGCTTGTCGAAACAGAGGAGGTTTCGCAGGAATTATTTTTTGCCTTTCAAATTATTTTTTTTTTAGAATACTGACTGATGCGTGTTTGATATTCAGACAAAATTAAATTAACCAGATTGCAGATATCAACTCTAAATGTAAGCTCTCTGATGTTAAATTAATCTCGACTCAGCCATCCTACTGACCTCATACCACTGGGAATCAGAGCTGCTCATTAACAGGACACACAGAGGGTCGGACTTGGAGCCAATGTCTTTGTCCAGGAGATTATCACAGGACACCGTCAGCTCCACCTTGGTTACACACTGGGCAGCCATGTCTGACTGGTAACGAGCTGGAGAAGCAACACAGGCAGAGAGGGACATTACTGAGTGAACATGACATGACATGATATATAACGACGTGTGAATTGTGAAGATGCTTGTCAAGATTTGTTAGCTCTGAAAGGTGGACATACTGTAGGTGATTTCTGCATAGGATTTAGAAAAACTAGTCCATGCATTTATCTTCACGGTGTCTTTACTGGTCTTCCTAATAAATGGATCAGACAGCTGCAGCTGATTCAGAACCTGCTGCTGCTAGAGTCCTCACTAAGACTAAGAAAGTGGATTATAACAGTCCAGTTCTGAGGTCTCTACACTGGCTCCCTGTCTCTCAGATAATTGATTTAAAAATACTCCTGCTGGTTTACAAAGCACTAAATGGTTTAGGGCCAAAATACATTTCTGATCTTCTGATATGTTATGAACCATCCAGACCTCTCAGGTCATCTGGATCAGGTTTGCTTAGTGTCCCCAGAGTCACAACTAAACATGCAGAAGAAGCAGCGTTTAGTTTTTATGCACCAAATATCTGGAACAAGCTCCCAGAAACCTGCAGGACCAACTCCAACTCTGAGATCTTTTAAATCAAAGATTAAAACTTTCCTGTTTGCTGCTGCCTTTTAATAAACCAGATAATTATCTTATACTGTACTAGAGCTTTTACTCTTGAGTGTTACCTTCTATTTTAGCTTCTCTTTAGCTGTTTTTATTTTCTAATCTTTAATGTTTTTATAACTGTTTTAATTATGTCATAATGTTCTTTTGCACTTGAATGTTCTTGAATGTTTATGTAAAGCACTTTGAATTGTTGCTGAAATGTGCTATACAAATAAAGCTGCCTTGCCTTGCGTCTACAAATGTGTGTAAACTTGCACTGACGTTACAACTAAACGGTAAATCAACATTATATTAAAACTATTTGCTTTGAGGGCTTTTCCCGTGCATTCACGAGCTGTCAACACAGGGACAACACGTTACCAACGTTACACCACAAACATTACATGTAAAGTTAGAGTTCAGCTAGCTTACAACAAGTCAGACATGGTCTAAAGAAAATGGAAAATGTGACACAATAAGTTACACTAATGAAGTCCAGCCGGTGTTAAATCACATATCGACGGGAAACATTACTCGACACAACAGTAATGTTGTGTCGAGTAAACACAACATTACTGGGGAGAAAGTACAACAGCTAATGTTAGCAAGCTGACGTTAAATGCAAGCTTTAGCAATGTGTTAAATATCTGGTTTACCTCGTTAACTTCCGCCCACTAGTATATACTGATTTACAGTCAGACTTACCGTTTAAAGGTGTGAAGACGAGTTACAGGACTCACTATAAGAGATACTTTGTTAGGTTGTTGCTAGTGGCTCCACATTAACGCCGCTCCTTGGACGGATTTATCTCACTTCCAGTTGTAAAAGTCGAGCGTCGGCGGTTGACGTTGTTCTGATCTCTGCTCTCTGTGATCTGCCCTCAACGTCACACAGTCACGCCCAACGAGGACCACACGATAACACATCATCACGTCATCACGTCACTCCTGCTGCAATAACAACCCCGTTTGGCGCGTATTTACACCTCCTGCCTAGTTAAAGTTTTATTTTGAATTTCCTTCACCGGAAGTGAGTTGATTATTGTTTTTTTGTTATTGAAGAAAAATAATTTACAAACATGAAGGCATTGTAATCTAAACTCAATACTTCTAACATACAAGGTATAATTGGATAGGAAAGATAACTTAAATTAAAAAAATAAATAATTCAAGGAACAAAAAAAGAAATGCATAAATAAATAATAATAAGACTGCACTCTTCCATAGTAGCTCTAGAGGTCATCATCATATGTTCAGTTCTTCATAAGCTCTGAGGAGACAATCTGCATGTTATCCTTTCATTAGTCTTAAAGCACTGAGATGATTGTCCACAAGGTCCCTTTAGAAAATGGAAAATAGGGGTTTAATTTTCCTCCATTTGGATGCATGGATGAAAACATTTGCCAGCAGTATCAGATTGTTCAATATCAAGTCACTCTTAATGTCCTTCATGTTAATACCAAACACAATATTTTCTCTTTTGAGAGGAGCAAGTAGTTGGATTTTGGTTGACATCCAGTCCTGCAAATCTTCCCAGAATGCCTCAGAATATATACAGTGGAAAAACAGATGATCAGTAGTTTCAATCTCAATCTCACAAAAGTTGCAGTTTTTGTGATTAGTGTTTGATTAAGTTGATTATTGTTACTAGTGTACAATCTTGAAAGGTCCGTGTACTCCAATGCATGCTGCATAGATGTCTATTTTGAGTTTTATTTTGAAGTGATCACCGGAAGATTGAGTAGTGTGCACATAACCGGAAGTGTTTCATACTTGCACTGACGCGAACTTGATCAATTGAATAGTTTGTTCTGCAGTTACTCTGCGGAGGGCTGGTGGGCAAAAGCACTCACTGCATTGCAGGGCTGTCTATGGGAATATGTTGCAGCCAGGGCTTTATATTGTTTATATTGTGTGAAAGCAAGGTGCACATTAATAATACGAATACTATTATAGCATTAGTATGACCATAACTGTGAATACCATTGATGAAACCTGTAAAAACATATTTCTGTTTTCTTTTCTTATGTTTATTGTTGCGTCATGTAAAAATATTAGATGTTAAAAATATCTTTTCAATGTGCTCAAATAAAATATATATTCCTCTGTATAATGTATTGTAATATTTGAAATATGACTAATAAAAAAAACTGTAACATAATGTGGTAATTCCTAGAGGGCAGTAGACAACCAGGATTTGAATTCAAATGCACTCACTTGACTCCAACTAGCATAAAGGTAGACAGATTTCTGAAGGACTGTTACCACATCTAATGTGAGGGTCACCAGTTTCATTTCAAAAGGGATAACCAAGATTTTGTACATTTTGTCTGCCTTAGGGTGTGGTAGAGTATACATTACCCTCCTGTGTTCATTGTGTGTAGTTTTGTTTTGTTTTGCTGAATTTCCCATATTTATACTCATGGGGAGTCATAACAATAAAAGCTTTTATCTCACCATCAGCTCTACAGCGTGAGGTCAGAATATAACAGCATACCAAATCTGACCACTACATGCCACAGAGGCACATGATTATACACTCATGACAACCATCAGCTAAGGGTAAAGTCAAACGTAATAGTATACTAAAGACATTCACAATAAAACGGAGGTGTAGCCGCATCATGACTACAATATTACTCAATAAATGTTGTGTGTGTGTGTGTGTGTGTGTTAAAAACTGACAATGAAGTGTTTTCTTTCAGACGCACGTCCTAAGACAAAGTCCAGTGTTACAACAATTTGGTTTTGAATATGAATCACTGCTTTGTGAAAATGTATACAGAATTCCTTTAATATCATAACATGAAGGCAGTGGCAAACATTTAAAAAATCTTTCAAATGATATAATAATTTTAGATAAAAAATATTGAAGTAGAAGCTGGCTAATATGTAGGTTGAATTAGATTTTCTTCCTTGTACTGCATATCCTATTTACATAAAATATTGATAAAATCAAAGTCTATGACAAAGACAAGTATAATAAGGCAATGCCACATATACACTAAGTGAAATGTATTAGTCCATTTTCATAACAGTCATTAAAGTCAGAAGTTTTGCGACCTCCTCTTAAGACAGAGTGAACTTCTAGAGTACGTTAGTGTAAACATGCATTTTAACAAATGAAGCTTACTGATAATTAATAGCTTCTAGAGATTCTTCTCGTTTAACACCCATAGCACAAAATAGTATGTCAAATCAAATATGGAACTGAATTTTTTTTTTTCTAAAAAGAAACTGACTGAAGTACAAAACAGCAGCAAGGGCACAATGTCATTGTTTTTGTAGTGTAAAATCTACAAAAGGTATTCGTTTAGGCAAACATATTAATCCATCATGTATGGATCCATTGTGTAAACATTATTGAATTGTATTTGATATAGCATAGCTTTGTCCGAGGTCCATGATTTCAATGGAAATGTATGCTTCAATTCTCAATTTTCAAGTGTGAAAACCAACAAACAAGTCATTGCGATATGGAGATGCCGGAGGAAATATTAGCAGATACATGAAGAACATATTAAGTAGTCTAGCCCTTTCATGTAGACATTCTGACAGGCTAATGAGATGACTGTTATTAGCTGCCTACAGTTTTACCACAAAGACTTTGAGTCAAGTCACACTGGTTTCAATTAATACTTTGGATTGTGCAGATCAATCAGTAAGAAATATTAACAATCCTGGCACTTGAGTCACATTAAGTCATATGTAAGTGTCACATTAAATATCTATGTTAAGTACATGTTAACAAATGTTTGACAATATCAGTGTACTATGGCTTTATACTATTGGTACATGGTATTTACAAATCATATCATCACTACCAGACTGGATGTTGCATGCTCGTGTGGTATACTGAGGAAAAAAGTTGGTCTTCAGGGTACATCACTGGGAGGTGCTGATGCTGAGAGGTCAGGTAGAGGTGCGGTGCTGTTGGGTGGCTTCAACTTCATGGTATTGAAGAAGCTCGCCACCTGACCTGGGACTTCTGCCAAGACGCTCTGAGCAAGCATTTCTGGAGGACTCTAAAGAAAAGGAGTAGAGACAGAACCCAATAAGAGAAGCAGTGGGCTGCAGAGAAGAGCCACAGGTGTATTAGTATTACATGGATGTGATTAATATGTAAG
Organism: Sebastiscus albofasciatus; assembly: GCA_916701655.1. Lineage (NCBI taxonomy): Eukaryota > Metazoa > Chordata > Actinopteri > Perciformes > Sebastidae > Sebastiscus > Sebastiscus albofasciatus. The sequence goes on from CAKAOI010026610.1 coordinate 14,056, forward strand.
CATGATCAGTATATGAATGTTTCCTGAGGTTAGTTGGAGTACACAGATAAACGTTGCACATTTTTGTGCAAACGGAGTGATGTTTCATCACTGACAGCGGCAACACTCTACTGTTTCACAATAACATCGTATCCTAATGCCAGTCTTACAGCGACAGCTTAGGTTTCTTTGGTTAGAATATGATCTACTAAAAACTAACCCAAGGATGCTCACAACAGATGTTCCTATGGTTTCCTATAGTTTAGTTTCTGCTTACTGCCTAGAAATAGGCTCCATCCAAAATCGCATACTATACACTACATACTCAATATGTGTACTATCGTTCAACATACTTTTGTGTGAATAAACAGTAGTATGTACAGTATCTTTTCGCACGGACTGAACTGTAATTACCACATCACTTCTTGAGAGCCTCCTTGCCGGTTTGAGACACGTAACCATGGTAACCTATACCAATCTCATGTGACCAAACGATAATTTGTGAGAATCATAAAGTCTGAGTGAATTTAAAAACGATATTCCGCCTATAGAAAAGTGGAATCTTATACATACACTTATGTGTTATGAATGTTGTCGTTATTACCACATTGCATTGTGGGATATTTGTGCCGGCATAGTGTCCAGTGCTTGCATACTGTAATATTTCACCAGAAATAGTATACAATTGTGTACTATTGGTTTTATACTAACGTTTCAGACATACTGTTTTAGCGTACTACATAGCAGGTTAGTATTGAATTTCGGACGCAACCAAAGTCCTGCAAGTAATCCCCCTGTAAGAGCATTCTTGAGTTAGAATTTTCGGTTTAGTATGTCCACATCCTGACAGACACTCTCATATAGACCTACAGTACATGATGACCTAATGTCCCACATATTGTGAACTGGAAAGAATATAAAAACTCTGAGAAAAAAAAAAAAACAGGGTGGTGAATTAAGCTAACTAAGTTGTGAAATTATGCTTCTAGTGAAAATCATGTAGCTTTGGATCAAATGCGGAGAAGAAGGAGGGGAATAGGGTCGGTGAGACACCGGGGGTACTCCTACATTTCTAGGAAGGACTGGGTTCGCTGGGGGGCTTCAGGTGAAATAAATTGAAGAAGGAGGCCACTTGGTCAGGCAACTCTGCCAGTACGCTTTGGGCAAGGGCTGCAGTGCCTGCCTGAAATAAGATGTATGCATTATTTAATGATTTTAAAGAAGCTTATGTGGTGCATGCCTACAAAGGCTTTACGATATAGCTTACATTTTGGAACTGCCTGAATGGCACAAACTGCACAATGTCTCGCATGGCAGCCTCGCCTGCAGCAGAGAAAAAAACTCCATCGTCTCCATCCAGGAACTCCATGGCTTCGAAGTCTGCCCCCCCTACTCCGACAATGATGATCGACATGGGCAGACGAGAGGCGTTGACGATGGCAGTGCGTGTCTGATCCATGTCTGTGATCACTCCGTCGGTGATGATCAGCAGAACAAAGTATTGCTATGAAACATTGACATAAGAGGGAACAACACAAGAAAACAGAATGAATTTCACACTCGCTGATTGGTATTGTGTGGAAAAGAAGAACTGATTAAGATCAAACCAAAACTACAATAACAAACATTTGCACACAACAGCCACAATTATACTATTTTGATGGATATTAGACTTCCAGGAACTCACAGATGCATTTTCCTGCTGCATGGCTTGCTTGCCAAATTGGGCTACGTGGTTGATGATTGGGGAAAAGTTTGTGGGACCGTAAAGCTTCACCTGGGGCAGACACTGCTGGTAGGCTCGGACCACACCCTCTATCCCTGAAAAACACAAAAACACAAAAACACACACACACACACACACACACACACACACACACACACACACACACGCACACACACACACACACACACCGGTGAACAGATCCAAGTCGTAAAGGACATATTGAGTATCACTTTATACATATTTCCATGTAATGCAGCACGATTGTAAATGGAAAGCAGCATGGCGATCAATTTATGGGACAAAGACAAACTGCTGAGCAATTAATTTTTCTGGTGAAATGTTGAAACAAACATGTTAGAGAAATGATTGATCTTTTCTAGGGCTGTCAAAGTTAGCGCAATAATAACGTGTTAACTCAAAATCGTTTTAACGCCACTTATTTCTTTAACGCATTAACGCAACATGTTCTTTTTAGGTTGTAGCGGGCTCAATTTTAAAGCTAGAGTGAACTATGTCATACTAGCTTGTCGCAAAGGAGGCATTAAATATTTTAATCGTCTGACAGCCCTAATCTTTTCATAAATTGTTAATTCAATCTACAACAGTATAAAACAGAAACAAGCAGCAAATCCAGTTTTGCTTGATAAATGACTTGACAAATTGTTGTAACTAAATTTTTGATCAATCATTTGCATGCTTTGAAACATCCCATGCCACATTTTCCGTGGAAGAGCAAATGATACCAATCTCATTTCATACTGTGCCAAACCAAATCTGTGAAGAGCTAAATGTCCTATGTGTCCGGTTCCATCTCATTAAACACACAGCAGTGTGAGTTCACATTAGCTTCAGTCTATTATCACCTGCACAAAACGGATCAGATGGGTTGAAGTTGATGGGAAACTCGTGGCTGACCTGCAAACACAAACAACTATTAATCTGGATCCAACACCAATTTATCTGAGATGACCTGAATAACATCGATCCAAGACAAGCTTTTTCATGTATTAGACAATGTCATGATCACATAGAGAAAGGCCTACACAAATAACCAGGTATGTTTAAAGGTTCTCTATTTGACATTAAGAGCATTAATGTTGCAGCAAACAACTATCTGCTATGTAAAGATATAGTGGAGTAATGTCAACCTGAGCAGAGAATGAAGTCACTCTCCCTCTGTGTGTGTTGTAATCCGAGCTTCTCTGTGCTTTGTTCACATTACAGGCAATAGATATGTTCTCAATTTCGCATTTAGCACCTTTAACTAACACAAACAATCACCTGCCATGATGGAGGGATCTGGGCCCCAAATCCAAAAGCAGGGAACATCTTGTCACTACAGGAAGTGAAACAAAACAAGGTGTTACAGTCCAAGTAAGTTTACATATACAAAGGATTAGACTAAAGCCCTTGTGACGGCATTCTGTTATTCAGACATGGGTAACTTTTACGTTAGTGCTCCTTACAGCTTCATTCAGACATGACGGGGTATTCACGGAGAGAGCTGCATGCTCTCTCCAAATGCTCATACTTGCTTCTCATATTGAACACACTGATATATTTTCACATGGATTTCACCATTTAACATTATTAGAAAGTGAATTATGTTGCCTGTTTATGATATCCAATAGTACACAAACATTGACCTGCCAGGATGTTAAATTGGGACCTCTCACTTTGACTCTCTCAATTCCTATTAACTGCTGCATAAAGCTTTTAGCTGGAAATTAATTTATTCATCTGTGCAGTTGGAATGACTAAGCTGAAAATAGAAGCAGAGTGCTGCTCTGAATATTACTGTAGTTGTATAAGGTTTTGACTTTTTCTGCCTGGGATGCACCGTAAGGCGAAAATTGTTTTTATAGAATGACTTGTAATGATTAAAAAACTGATTTTGTGCCTAAGAGGGGATGATGATTGAAATAATAAATGTATTTCAGTGATATTAGAAGATGGTACAAGACGTGCTTCTCACTCTCTCTTTGCTTGTCTAATCTTGTGCTATTGCATCTTTACGTTAATCTGACAGCATTTAATTCAGACTTCAGTGAATCCTGAGGGGCCAACACAAAAACCTGACATTCACGGTTGGTGTTTTTGCCTCAAATATTTTAATTGTTTCTGTCTGATTCATTTTCTATAGGAAGAAATACACTCCGCTATGCTTAAATGAATTATGGTGTATTGCTCCTCTACTTTGTTTACCAACATTATACTTTATATGTACCTGTCATAGTCCTGGATGACATTACCCACGGCCCAGATAGCTGCCAGGTATTCATTATAGCCCTGAGGGTTGATATAGTGGAGGGACTGGGGAGTGCTGGGATTCCCGTTAGAGCCTGTGAAGTCGATGGCAATCTGCCCCGGGGGAGATGGATAAAAACAGAGAATATCAAATAAGATAATACTTTCACAACATCATAATAAATGTCTCATGAACACATCAAATCATCAATAAACATTGTAATCAATTTTTTTTTTTTTTGGTTTCTTCAAAGATTCACAAAAATGTTTAGTACTCACGGTGAAGTTAATCTGACAGCCGCCCATTATGTAATCCAGAAAAGTGTACTCCTTCACTATCTGAAAATTAATGTCGGTGACAGAAAATCATTTAGCCGTTCAAAAAATGTATATAACAGTACACATGGTAAGGAACTGCACTATAGTGGTGTTTGTATTTTTACCTTTATAATCTTAATGTTAAGACATGTCGGGATAGGTTAAGATAAAAAACAATATTGCACATCTATAGACAATGTTTTAGATATACAGGTAGTGGGAAAACTCACAGGTCTAGTTCAGAAAGAAAACCACAGTACCTTGCATTGTTTTACGATGATAACGCCAGAGTTTTTGTATCCTTTCTTCTTCTGTTTCTTCTTACTATTGATGCAGTCAAACTCGGCCTGAGAGGAGCACAAACACACCACACAAGTGTCAGGAGCATCACTGTCAAGCTTCATAAAATGCTTGTTATGAGAAAAAAAATGTGGGAGTGAAGCTCTTTTTTTGTTTATTCTTTAGGAAAATGACAAAAGAGAGAGAGAGAGGGAGCTCACCGCATAGGTTTGTGATGCCTGCTGTATTTGGGAGAGCGTGGTCTCAAAGGATCCAATAAAGTCGTGAGATCCGCTGCTGTTGTAGTCAATACAATCTACCTGGAAAACACAGAGAGTTGGGAGAAACGAGACAAATCCAGTCAATTCTCTTGAGAAAAAAAATCCTGATAAACTATCATCAGTGTGTGAAAATCAAAGCAGATGAGACAAAAAGCATGCTTTGGGGGGTGAAGCTTCTAATGTGAGACCACACCCTGATATTCAAAATCTAACAGAAACACACACACGCAAGCCTTCTAGTTGACAAACTGAAGGGGAAAGGTTCCATCACCTCCTTTAGAGCAAGACACACCTGCACACTGCAGCTTCTGAGTACCTTCAGTGTTGACAGAACAAGCAAAAGACTAGATAACAGGTCTAGACACAACATGGAGCGACCAGTACAGCTACGGTCAGTCTACAAGATGAATAAAAAGCTAAGAAAGCTCATGGATAACTAAAAAAAGGGATCCATCTTAACGGAAAGCGTCTACCTTTTGGGAAATTGTCCCGTTGGTCAACTCACCTGTTGATACATAATATTATATTTATCAGGTCATTTAAATAATGAATATGCTGAATGATAGTAGGCCATTAGCACTGACATGTATGTTTTATCATATGGCCTACAGATTCATATATTATATATGCTTTAACAATAAATATATTTAACATGAAATACCTGATGGAGCCAGGTTAGATCAAGGTGCTCTATCACACATAGGCTTCATATATTCTATGTGAACAGGGAGATTATCTCAATACATTTTGTTGACTGACAAAAAACTACCAGACCTAGGTGGATATCTTGACTTATAATTTAGCTTTACACATGCTTCAATGTTCTTGTTCAATCCATTCTGGATGAATGCTGCATCAGTATCTCATCATATTGTTGACATGGACCACTAAAAGTCAATGTTCAACCAGGGACGCAGGATGATTGTGGTGACTATGCTCTAATCATTTAACAGGTAAGTTGATCAATGAGACAAACTCCTCAAATTGTTAACGTATTTCTTTGGACGCTTTCACAAGCCACAGTCCGTTTGGCTAGTCCCAATCTGAGTGAAACTGATACTTTTGGTTCGTTTTCTATTTAGTCTGGTTTCACAGTGCACAAAATAAAGCGGACCAAACTTAAAAAAATCATTTGTTGAAGGGTGCGTACGAAGGAGCGAATTTATCTTTTTCGTCTCAAGAGCTGCCACTTCTATGCAGGGAATCACAAACTTTCATATATTGCTGTCAAAGTTTTTTCACTTTGACTCAGCACTGATCTACTGTGCAAACAAATCCCTTCGCCTCCAGTCAGTCGTCTCCCACTCATGTTAACCTGTCGTTTACCTGTGTCCATCTCAACAAATGCTCACAGGCAGCTGGCGTTTTGGTTCACTTGGAAACGAGACCGCTTGCGAGAGGTGGTCTCGGACACCAGAGTATGATTACTGCGTTCACAGCTTCCCAAACGAACTACACCAGAGTTTGATTGAAACGGACTAAATGTTGGCTTGTGAAGGCGCCCTTTAAGATAGATATAGATGTGTCAAGGACTATGGCCTGTCCTGTTGCAGACTCACTTGCACCGTAGACTGGAAAGCATCTCTTCCTGACAAGTGTGCTTTTACAGGGTTAGAGGATGGAAACAAAAAAAAACATCATACATAAACTAACGCTAAAATACATTTCCTCATTTGTACCAAGATTATCAGACCCTTAGATATGCACAGGAGGCAATTAATAAAACATAGGCAGGGTTCCCACTGTGGCCTTGATTCAATCTTTCTGTGATTTTACTAGGGATACACTGATACCGATACCGGATCGGATATTGAGCCAATACTGACTCAAATAGCTGGATCGGATATCAGTGACAATGGGGCCGATCTATTAAATTCAATTATATATTTATATACTATATACATTATATACTGGAATTTTAATTCCTGTTTAAGTTTTGACTAATTTGTTGCTGCATTAAAAAGGTTTACACTTCATGGTAATTCCTGTTCATTTTGAAGATTTTTTTATCAAGTTGCTGGTGTACGATTTATTATTTTAATAATAAATAACAATTCAATAAATGTATTATCTGTGTATTTATTTGTTACATTTTGTTTTACAAATTTAGTAAAGCGATGTTTAAGTCAAGCCTGATGTTGCCTTACACATAAATGAAT
>CAKAOI010026611.1:0-79585 GCA_916701655.1 Sebastiscus albofasciatus
ATATATATAAACACAACAATAACACTCTGTGGTGGTGAAACACCTGAGAAAAGTGGGAGGTCATGTGATATTATGTAAATAGAGAATGGGATGCGGGCTAAAGTTTCTATTGGAAACACTGCAGATTTAGCATCAGGGTCTGGCTTTAGAAATATGTAATGCTGAGTTGGTCACAAAGAGTTAGAAGTTTGCAGTTGGTGCATTCAACATTTATTTCATTCATGACAAAGTTGCAAGTTTAAATAAAGGCAGACATGAATAGGACTTTTATTTTGAAACTCCAAAAAAATCCTATCTTGGTGACAGTAAGTAAATTAGTGTCATTTGAGTTGCAGCTAGTAATCTGCTGGTTACCAGTAAGAACTTTCTAGTTACCTCTTGTCTGTGTCACTGCAGACAGATGCCCAGTCTTGTGTCCAGCTCGTCTCTCTCTCCATAGCAGCCTCTCACAGCTCCTGAAGGGAGGAGTAGTGATGATATTCCGGACACACGGTGATGTGTTGACAGCTGTTAGACTCGGTACACAACCTCTAACTATGTCCTGATTTAAAGAGATGTTAGACCACTTCTCTGGATGGTTAATACCGAAACGTTTAAGCCGAGAGTGACACTGTTTAAGCACCATGGTCACAGCTTGAGTCCCTCCAGCAGCAGGGCGGTGCTTCCGTCTGGGACAGTCCTGAGCAATGCGTTTCTATGGTGGTCACATTGAGACTTTTCACCCAGTTATAACATCACGTCACACACCATGAGGCAGAGGATGACATGGAGCTTCCACACTTCCGGACAAACGCTTCAAAATAAAACTCAAATGCCGCTTTGTACTCATGGATGTGCTTGTACCTCACTGGGATGGCAGGAGAACTCACATTTGGCTGGGAGACATCAAACTCTCTCCAAATAAAACTGAAACCAAAAATATAAATGGCTCTTAATTTTTGCTTTTTAAAGCGGCAGTAGGCAGTATATTTTTGGCATCATTGTGTGTGCAAAAACTCCATAATAACCTTTCAGCATATTGTAATTCAAGTGTGTCATGGCTCTGTTTTCAGGCTTTAGAAAATGTAGCCAGATTTCTCCAGGAAGCCATCTCTGACCTTCAGAAGGGTTTCACTGAGCTCCTTCAGCCTTTTCTCTAGGGACAAAATCAACTGAACCAAACATTAAATGTAAAACTGAGCAAGCAATCTCACAACCAGACCGAGCCCACGTTTAAAGTGGCAGTAGTCAGTATGTTTTTGGCATCATTGGGCAGAAATTCCATAATAACCTTTCAGCATATTGTAATTCAAGTTCTCTGAGAGAAAACTAGACTTCTGCAGCTCCTCATGGCTCTGTTTTCAGGCTTTAGAAAATCTAGCCCGTGACAGGAGACTTTGACCAATCACAGGTCAGTTCATTGGTAGAGCGTTCCTATTGGCTGTGCTCCGGTCATGTGACCGGTACTTGGCGTTCCTTCACCAGATTTCTACAATGACGGCGGCGTCACAAACGTTCTCATTTTACAGCTAAACCGTACACTACAAGATGATTCTGAAAACATTTGAGGTGAGAAATAGGCATTAACATAACATAATATTGATTCATATTTGATTAGCGCTGCCAAGTTTGACCGTTTGGTCGGAGTTTGCGACTGATTGACAGCCGGCTCTCATAGACAGCAGCTGGACAGCAGACCTCAGATCAGCTCTTACTGCTTGTTTTCCTCCGGTCTGTGAAATCTTGCAGATGCTGTTAGGAGCACCGGAGGACACCAGTGGGCACAGAGGCACATGATTTCTTTCAGGTTACCTGTTTCATGTACTACTGGCACAATATAGTGACCGTTTTATAAAAATAACTTTTAATCATATTTACTCCAATCTTGCCTACTTCAGCTTTAACTGTAGAGTTTTCAATCCTAACTTTGGCGTACATTACATACTATTTGCATAATAATATAATACAAATAAACAGTAATTTGTGTCTTCAATGATATGTGTCTAATTGCATTTGATGGTTAGGTTTGTATTCCTCAATTGGATTTCCTCAACATCACAACATTTTTATTTTGTCATCTCACCATAATAAGTTTTGTTTCTTCATAATGATAAGGTTTGACCCACAGGTATCTCACAAGCCATAAAAGCCTCACAGACTTTCGTAGGTTCTAATGTATTTACCTGTTTCAAAGTAAAAAACAAAACAGAAACAATAGTAGAATGAGTAGTTTAATACTATTTCAATTCTGTACATTTCCTGTTGCTTTGCATATAATGATTTGGTGCTTTACCAAAGGGCTAGTCAGTACAAATGAATGGAAAACAACACAGTGTCATATCAAAGTTGATACTTTTATAATGCATAACTATACATTGTCAGTTCTCTACAGCACAGATTATATACACAATAAATAACACTGAATAAAAAGCTTCCGTGAATATTCTGCTTATTACAGTATTTAAACTACAGCATATACGATACAACCATCAGCACCTATTTCTTCTCAATGGCAACACGGAATACATTGTGACAAGTGTGTTTTAGGAAAGGAGAATGTACTGTACAGAACAAAAGGAAATATAAGCCCTATCTTTTTACAATTGGGTAATAAACCACCAGTCCTATATTGTCATAATTTTATTTTAAACCAGTTCTAACTGGTAGCCATGTCTTTTTATTGTAACTTTGATCAACAAAGATAGTTTTTATATGGCAGCTTTGGATTCACTACAATAAATGGCATCCAGATTTATTTCAGTTTATTTTTAGACAGATTATTTTATACACTAATAGATCATTTAGCTGCTATGACAATATGTAACCTTTTGTGTAAAGAGAAAACTACTGTACTTGCAGTAGTTGTTGTTGTCAGTGTTACTGAGCACTGCTGAGGTTTCATAGAAAAAAATAGTGTATTAAGGTTTTGCTCATGGGAAAAGGACAATACAGACAGACAAAGTGCCTGCCACCAAAACAACAGCAGACAGCAATAAGAGCACAAAGATTTGACTGCGCTGGCATAGAGGCTGTTGTCCAGGCTGCTCCTCATCCACTGAGTGCAGAGCCAGGGAGGCGCTGTCGGTGCTGCTGAACGGCTCTGCGTATTGTGGCCCGTGGGGCTCCACCATCCAGCGCATCACGTTGACTTTCATCTCCATGTCGTCGATCATGTGGTCGATTTGGCTGATCTCCTGCTCCATGATGCAGCGCTCCTGGTTTTCTAGTCCTTCAGGGAGGGTCTGGCTCTGTTCTTGGTTCAGTTCTGGCACACTGAGCGCCCGGGCTGCTACCTCACTGCCTCCTCCTGCAATACCAAAAAGAAAATTTTCATCCAGTCGAACATGATTTAAAGGTCCAGTATGTAACATTTGGAGGGATCTATTAGCAGAAATGTAATATAATATTCATAACTATGTTTTCATTAGTGTATAATCACCTGAAACTAAGAATAGTTGTGCTTTCTTTAGCTTAGAATGAACCCTTCATACCTACATAGGGAGCAGGTCCTCTTCCCAGATTCCACCATATTGGGCCGCCATGTTTCTACAGTGAGCCTAGAACGGACAAACACTGGCTCTATAGAGAGCCTTTCACGTTTTTACGTGACCTGAAGGGCACTGTAGTTCTCCAACACACTTGGAAAGGGCGTGAACGGAGGGGTATTAAAGTGGTTGCAATCTGCAACCTCACCACTAGATGCCACTAAATCCTACACACTAGTCCTTTAACTATAACAGTCCTGCAATAAATCACACCCTCATGAAGTGCTTCTTTTATTTGCTATCATTCATATCAATGAGGGTATGCTAAATAACAGACACGTCTCTGTTTAAAGCAATACAGTTCAAAAACACCACAAAGTACATCCTCCAAAAATGGAGTTGAATCAACACTTCTCTGAAACAGTTTCAATCAAAACTGATTATAGGATTTATTGCATGACTGCTGCATTAGACCGCATTTGTTTTAGCTACAGTAGGTGAATAAAAACAAAAATTTGATCTAATGTTACCAGCTGTTACCTCTATCATTTCAGTGAAGCAAGAAAAGAAAAGACATCACAGTCTTATTCACACCCAAATTATCTCTAAAAAGACTATGGAGCAGTGGAATTATTTTGTAGATTACAATAATATTTGTTGCATTGTTCAATTTTCAAATTGGACACCCAGTTTAAATCTTGTTTTTACATTATTTGCCTGATGTGCTTCCCTTTACTAATCCACCCCCTGAAATACTGTTTGCATATACAATAAGAGGTGCATGGCTATAGTCTAATTTACCTTGTATGCCAGTTTGCACCAGGGAGTCAGTGTTGGCCAGAGAGAAGATGTCACCCACATGGAAAACTTTGCACATGTCAATATGGAGGAGCTCTAGGCTGGAGGAGAAGGCCACCCAGAGGAGCTCCATCTCCTTGCGCTGCCCCTCAGGTAGGCTCTTGTTTCGGAGGTGTGAGGTCAGATGACTGCAGATGGCCACGGCCAACGTTTGGGCCTTTTCTCGCGTTTGTCGTAACTCATCCCGCAGCTGCAAGCTGTCCGTGCACCCGCCGACACACGAGGCCAAGTGCCGGTAACATGCTACAACCTGTATGGAGAAAAATCAATAACTTTGTGTTAATTGATATGCAAGCCTTGGGGGGGAAGTAAGGGAACATACAACACACATCTGTAGTTGCTTGGAGTGAATGTGTGTTCCAGTGGATATCTCAGAGAAGTGGTTACTTCCTGGTAGCTTGGGGTTGCTATACGTCAACAACTCAGGCCTGAATACCGTCTGATCCACAGGCTTTGTGACAAGAATCTGGACCTTTCTCCTGTAACTCAAAGGTTGTAACAGCAATGTCCAGTATACTTGGTATTCTATGCACACCACCTGATCGAGCATACAGTGACACTAATCACTCGTTATAAATAGGTATAGGTAATAAGCGCCCGTCAGCCCTCTGAAGTCCTCTACTTAACACAATGTTTCTAAAGTTTGAAATATGTCCTTAAGCCAATGTTAATAAGACAAATCAGACAAAATCAGTGCTTCATGAAAGGAAGAAGTAATGGTTTTAGGATTGGTAAGAAACATTTCTGATAAATATTAATTTATTATCTAAAGCTGCTTGTCAATAACTGGGAAATGTGTAAAATGGGACCGCTTTTATGATCTAAATCATATGGTAACATGATGTTTTATTAATAGGCATTAGCTTAGCTCTGGAGGATTAGCAGGAGTGGTTTCAATGAAAAATATTACAATTAATCTCATTATCATTGATCTATTTCTAGATAAGCCAAAACAACCTTGCGCACTCAGAGCATGGATAGATGAGAGGAGGCAATACAGCAATGATAACTAGCCTACGTATGCTTTATTGTTTTAATGTTTGAATACTGCTGTATATATTCATTGGTATTATACTTTTCCATACATTATTATTTTTTATTTTTTTTACTATACCCCATAATTATACAGTAATTTTGCCCACTCAGAGCCATGGTATATAACTTGCCAAAATATGCCTAGTATGCTCTTAGTGCTAAGAAATATATCAACTGCATATCAAGCAAATATTCAGTATGGAGCAGAATTTGATTCTACCCAATATTTTTTTCTCATTGTGCAAAATAATAATTCCATCATATAACTCAACAGCAAAGATATTATAGTAAATTATAGTTAAAACAATTGCTGTAAATGCAATTCAATAAGTGAGACAGAATGCCAGACATGGCCTTGGCATTATCTAACACAGATACTAGAACAGTCACAAAAATGCAGTGGACCAAGAAATTGTATTCAGAGAGAGTGCTTTTTTAGCCACAGGGGGGAAGAAAGATGCTTAGATGTCTTGTGTATGTTTAGTCTGTGAAATAGTAACACACAAGTGTTGAAGAAGATGCTAGTGAAGATGGAATAATTACTGATGCCAAACATATTTAACTTTTTAAAAAACTTTTCCAACATTGAACTGCCATTTTGTAAAAAAATAATTAATTAAAAAATGAATAAATAAATAAAAATCACAAATATTTTATAATTTTTAAATAAAAAAATTCTGACATTGAATTCTCATAAATGTGTTAGATGGCAACCTGCTTGTTCAATTGTAAAATCAGCAACAAACTACTGTAATAAATGTTACACAATTCCTTATGTCCTAAACAGTCATAGCACAAATTAAAAAAAAAAGAAGTTAAAACTTGGACATCTTACCTTTATCAAAGAATCCACCAGAGCCTTCCCATCATCCAAATCCTTGTCTGTGCCAACTGTGCAATCATCGCCTACTTTGTTATTTATAAGTGGCATGAGGATGACTGGTCCAGAGTCTCAGACTCTGCCACAGCAGGCGAGATTTTGGCCCAGCTGCCCTTCACTTCTCTGGCTGCCCCAGCTCCTCTTCTTCCCTTCCTGGAAGATGCTTCATTCAATGGCTGAGGGTTGAGACGGACTCAGTCCCAAAACCGCATGATGCACTGCAATGCTCCACTCCAATGACTAAATTGCAGCAACGGGTGCTGGACATGCTTTGGTGGCTGAAAAGAAATGTCCCACAAAAGAGCCAGAAGTGGGGAAGTCAAAGTAATAAAGAAAAAAGTGTAATAAATTGATGCAACTCTTAAACAAGGTGCTAATCCTGTGATTGACCCCTTTGCACTGACGCAGGCCAAGACGAACAGCTAATCTCATTAACTATCACTGAGACCAGAGAGATAGAAGAGAAGCTGGCTGCCTCTACCACATTGGTCCTTTCACTAACTGAGAGGAGGAGGCTGCGCGTGGTTACCTCACACACACACACACACACACACACACCACACTGGATACACCTCAGTCACTCTGCTGGAAAGGTCAATACATAGCTATGAGGGGCCGTAAAAGACATAATTCATTCTTGCACTCACACATTCTCCTTTCACATACATATACTTTCCCTCGCACAAGAATATAAGTATGTGTGAGAAGAATATATGTATGTGTGAGAAGAATATATGTGTGTGCCAGTGAAAATATATGTATGTGAAAGGAGAATGTATGTGTGTGCCAGAATGAATTATGCCTTGTACGGCCGCTCATACATAACACTTATTATATCAGCATGGTGGAAATATTAGTCATGTTTCTTACGTGTCATTGGTTAAGCATGTAGGGAGTGTAAAGATGGACTAACAGGCAAATTAAATAGTGATGCACTTAAGGAATTGAACATTGTACATGGTTTCTTTGTCCTACCACTGTCTTTAGTGGTTTACTTCCCCTCAGGCTCTAGATAATGGATGGCCTCCTTTGACCAGATTGATAGAAGGTTGTGTGTTCAAAGCATGAATTCCCTTGCGTGACATCTCTATAGGAGTGTGCATGTATAATGGGTTCCTATGTGGAAAACGCACACAAGAAATGTATGCTCGTGGCCATGAAATGACATACCAATGGTGCTTGGAATTTAAGGCATCCAAAATGAAGAATTCATATTGTCAAGATAAGATAAATGACTTCATGTCAAGAAGTTTGAGCAATTTCATTTTATTAAAAACACAAAAAAAACATAAAAATGTCATAAGATCCCAAATAAAATAAATAGAGTCACACTTTCCTTTCCAGGTAACCTAAAACTGTCCATGTTAAAGTTTTTAAAAACCAAAAGGAACCTCTCCTTTTCAGTGCTGTGGAGTCTTAACTACTCTCCTGAGCGTTCGGCCGCTTGATGTCTTCCGTGGAGAAGTCACCGCCTCCCTGATGTTGGCAAACAGGCGCTTGGTTTTGGTCTGCACAGGAGACTTTGTGGAGAGCTTGGCAACTTCTGCCTTTAGCGAGGCGATCTCCCGGTCCTTTTCAACGTTCTGCTGTAGGAGGTCTTCCATTGATTTTGTCTTGAAAGGAAAAAAAACAACATTCAACCCACATACAGCATTTCCATCCTGTGCCTGGATTGAGTCAAACAGCATAAAAAGGCATTTTAAGTATGATTTGCACCACATTGTATCATCTCACCTGATCATCAGCCTTCCTCTGTAAAACATCCAGTTCCTCTGATTTCTCCAGGAAGCCATCTCTGACCTTCAGAAGGGTTTCACTGAGCTCCTTCAGCCTTTTCTCTAGGGACAAAATCAACTGAACCAAACATTAAATGTAAAACTGAGCAAGCGATCGCACAACCAGACCAACGGCGTTACAAACTTTCTCATTTTACAGCTAAACTGTGCACTACAAGATGAATCTGAAAACATCTGAGGCGAGAAATAGGCATTAACGTAACATAATATTGATTCATATTTGATTAGCGCGGCCTAGTTTGACCATTTGATCGGAGTTTGTGAGTGATTGACAGCTGGCTCTAATAGACAGCAGACATCAGATCAGCTCTTACTGCTCGTTTTCTTCTGGTCTGTGAAATCTTGCAGATGCCGCTAGGAGCACACAGAGGCACATTATTTTTTTCAGGTTACCTGTTTCATGTACTACTGTCATGATAACACGACCGATTTATAAAAATATATTTTTTTTAAAAATCATATTTGCTCCAATCTGGCCTACTTCAGCTTTAATTGAGAATTTTAATTGTGTCCTTGTTACCTGTTGTTTATCCTCACACATCTTCTCTATGGCACATTTTTCTTTGTAGAGCCGTTCGCATCGATCATCTGCTGTGAGGAGAAAATGAGCTGAGTGACGTTTATTGCCCTTACAACAAATGTTGTTAGGAACTTGCTTTGGGGAGCTCAATGAAATAAGATGGACAGGAGAACATACAACACAGCACACTAAAAGAAAACACACTAAATAAAAACAAAGAAAGAAATAAGATAAAAACATCTTAAAGTGTCAGTAAATATATTTTCTTTTGAACCACACCGATTTAAAATAAAGTAATCTATATTCATCCCAGAGGGCATTTCCTGAAAGAAGAAGGTGCTGAGCTAGAGGATGTGTATGAAAAGGCCGTATGCCAACCTGCACCTGCTGCTTCGGTTGCTTTAGATGGTAGAGTCTGGCAGGACTGGTCCACTGTTGGAACTGCACCAACTGCTGCTCTGATACTGGACGTTAAGGTCTCCAACTCTGACACTTTACATTTCAGGGCCTACACAGTTGGTGAGACACAAATGTGAGGTTTTTAATGACAAACCCAAAATCGGACTGCTTGGTTTGGAGGCATAACATGGGACAATACCAGATTACTATAAAGCCAATTTGACTATTCACAATTCAACAACTAAACTTAAAAACTTTTCGGACCCGTTAACATACCTCCACTTTCTCCTGTTCAGCAATGAACTCGTCAAGAGGGACGTAGTCATCTTCCAGATTGTTCATGGCACTCTGGTAGGCATGCTCTTTGATAGCATCCTTGTACATCTCAAAAGTGTTCTCCAGCTTTTCTTGGTAGATCTCCTTCTGCTCTTCTATCTGTCGACTGAACATTCACAGCAGACCTTATTATGGTTTCATTTGGACTTTATCAAAGGGTTTATTTAGGGAGGTTGATGCTGACCCCCGACCTTGGCTGCATATATGAGAGGGTCGTGCATTTAGCACCAATATGCTGAACAAATTGAAATCACAAAAATGAGAACCGTAGATCTGCATTACTAGCCTTCTCTTGCAAATGAAGAATAACCTACATGCGAAGTTCTTCGCTCTCCATGAGCTGTTGTAACATGGCGTCTCCCATTTCCTTCCGAATCTCCATTTCCTGAACCAGGTTTCTTCTTCGCTCGGCCAGGAGTTTTGTACGCAGGCTCTCAATCATATTTACAAGCTCCTAGGAGAGAGAAAGTAAAACATTTACTGGAGATAACTTTGATCTGCACAGTTATCTTATGAGTAAAGGTTAAATATTCCCCAAATGCCGTATTTTGACAACTCCAAGTTATTGTTCGGGAGTCTGCAGTCATGCTAGCAGCTCTGTGAGGCTGAACATGTTCACAATGACAATGTCAGAATGATATTTAGCAGGTAACTTTACGTTCACCATCTTAGTTTAGCATGTTGACTCGCTAATGTTTGCTAATTAGCACTACACACAAAGTAAAGCTGATGGGAATGTCTTTGCAGGTATTTGGTCATAAACCAAAATATTGGACAAATTTAAAAAGCTGGACCTGATGGAGCTAGATGAAAAGATGAGGGATCATTGAAGTTATTACAATACATCCTGACATGAATACCGTAAGTGACATTTCACTCAAAACTGCAAGCGTCAACCTCATGGTGGCGCTACAGGAAAGGTCAGGGAATCACCAAAGTCAGTAGCAGTGTGTTCCAATCCACGTACTTCCATACTTACACATACTATTTTGAGTGTATAAGTGCGTTCACACTGAAGTATGGCAAAATGCAGTGCACTCAAAGTACCCGGATCTTGTACTCAAAATGGTCAAATCATTGAGTGTGGAACGCTGGACATTTTTCACACTCAATTATCGCCATCTTGGCAATGTAGCGGAATGGCAGGTGACGTAAGTTATAACGTTTCACTTCTACTCATTTGCTTTCATTTTCTGTGTATTCTGGATCAACAAAGCAGGCAGATATTTTGGCGGGTAGTGGACGGGTAAAACCTGAAGGAGGCAGCAATGCAACACAAAGGATGCCAGGTGCCGTAAAACCCTGAAGAAGAAGATATTTTGGCGGGATAGCAAGCTGTGGTCAAATGTTGCGATCGTCATTTCCGGTAAGTTTGCCGCAGAGTATTCGATTTGAGACAACTCTACCCCGTTGAAATCCAAGCACTACTCAAGTAAGTACCGAGTGCACTACATTGAAGTGTACTTCTGGAAGTACGTGGATTGGAACACACTGTAGGACTCATCCTCTGGGCACAATGAATGTCTACACAAAATTTCACGGCATATCGATCCAATAGTTGTTAGGACGTTTCACTAAAAGTTAAAAATGTCAACTTCATGGTGGCACTTGAGGAAAAGTCAGGGGATCACAAAGTCAGTAGGATTCATCCTCCGGAGACCATGAATGCAGACAAGCATGTCATAGATAGCAGTTGGGGCATGTCCTCCCAGGTAAAATATTCTGATACTACAAATATGATTGGAGAACGGTGCATCTATGAAACAATGTTTGAATGTCACATGGTGTAGTAGTCGTACATTCTGTGGCAGCAGAGACATGTCCGCCTCGTCTTCCTCACTGAGCAGCTCCTCCTCAGACAGGAAGCTCTCCAGGGCCTGGCTGTCAATCCGCCCATTCCTCACCAGAGGCTTGCCATCACGGCCGACCAAACAAGGAGCCAGAGATGCCAGAGGCTTGTCTGGGATCACCTGCACCACCTGCAGACAGCACGGGTTAAGATTAGTGGTGATGGAGATGCAGCTCATTGTAACACTTCATCTTGCACCATTGTGTGCTCAAGACAAACCTGTTTGGCAACGGCAGAGAATTTCATAACATGCAGAGTCTCATCGTAGGTGGAAGCACACTGGTTGATGTTGACGATCATCGACGCTCTTCCTTTGCCGCAGAAAACAGCTTGGAAGAGCTTGGTGAGCTTACTCTCTCTGAAGGGAATGTAGCCGCTCTTCATTCTGGTCAATGACACAGAAGGAAAAAGAGGACTTCAAGAAAGCAAAAGGCACATGTTTGGAAGGTTTTAAAGCAAAAACATCTACATCATCTAGGGTCATTGCTGCCTTGCTTCACTTGTCAAACAAATACTTGCAGCTGGTGACAAACGCCCGACACATTTAGAAGCAACTGTACCTGTCGGTCTGATTGTTGCGGAGGGCAGTGATGCACTTCCCCAGAATGAGCAGGGAGTTGTTTATGTTGCCCGCTTCCTTCAGCCTCTCCCCAAATGTCTTGGTTTTGTTGCATCTTTCTGAGCCAGCCAGGTCACACAGAGAAAACCTGAGAAACACACGAATCAATCAAGTCATTTTCTTTAGCTCATTTCATGGTGCTGAAGCTATTAGAAGTCTAATCATGACTTGTGTTTATTCCCTACTCTCTGGATGCATTTTAACATTTGAACTGTTTAAATGGTCTGCTTTCTAAGCCCTTATCATTATGATAGCATTATGTTCCATTGGGACACCATTTTATTTTCCATATTTCTCCTAGAAACTTGCTTCAATTACCACCACATTTCATACACATTTTAAGTCCTTGGAATTTGTAACTGCAACCATTTGGCAGTGATGCACAAATGTACATGTGGGGATTTTAAAAAGGAGATACACGTGCTTCCTTAATGCACAAAATGATATAAGATTAGTTTAAACTATAATGCTTATATTGTCACTGCAAATATTAGAATTCCTCTCTCACGCACACAACAAATCTTACAGGATGCACTGAATATTCCTGATATCACAGCCAGATACTCACTCTGAGATCCTTTCAACTGTGCTGCCATCGATCTTCAGTAACTTCATGGTAAATATGCTGTGGCTGTAAGGAAAGCTGGTTTGAGTTTTGAAAAACAGAAATAATGACACCACACAAGTAAAGATGTGATGAAATGAAACGTTTGCCTTCTGCTGGACGACTGGTTCATCTTTGTGGCTGCAGCGCTTCTGTTTTTGTTTCCGAACTGTAGCACTTTGGCGGCTTCGCCCAGAGTCTGGATGTTAATCCACCGGAGATCTGAAATCATTTAAAACACATTGTTCTCAAGCCTTGAGCAACAAGGTATGGTGCTGGCATATTTCTACACCTGATAAAGTCCGCTCACACCTTTAACATAAGCATTTCCAGCACCGTCGTCACACACTCGAAGAGCAGCGTGTTTCTTGGACTTGGAGCACAGGGAAATTTGAAGCAGATCGTACACTAACTCATTGTAGATTTCAAAGAAAGCCACCCATAAGGCAAACTGGCTACTGCCTGCTTCCGTTGGGTTGCTTGTCGACACTAAAAGGAGAAGAATATAAAGAGGCCGACAAAGGCCAAAGAGTGAAACAGAAACATCTGAGGAAGAATTAGTATCATATCTTTGTCATTCTTTTTGCCTGTGAGAGTTCACACTGGGACAACTTCAAGCTTACACTGTTATTAAAATGCAAGACAATATATGTTCAATGTGTAGAATGAGTGAGGGCTACCGGTTTGATCGTAGGACAAAGAGGAGGAGGAGACCCTGGTGGTAGAACAGGACTCTGAAACACCACTGGCTCTGTGAGGATCACACTCCTAGATAGGGGCAAGGAAATATGCATGTTATGGCATTACATGCAGAGAGCGTATTCATTTAAAAGTCTTAGCATTATATTTTTTGGCAAAGCCTGAAGAAACATGTCAAGTTGGATATAATGCTCTCACTTCTTTGACTGAAGCAAACATGGCAGCTTTAGCACTTCTCTCCTGCTTGACTTGGTCAGGATCCAGATATTGAGTGTCATTCCTGAGGTAGGGTTTCAGGTCCATCCCCTCATACCGATGGCCTCCGATGTAGTGAAAGGTGGCATCCAGCACTCGAGGGAGTATTCCCGGCTCTTTTGGAGTTCCTGAAACATTTCACAACATGAAGAAACATCACAGGACATCTGACAGTGACTAATGCTCATTCAAATGTTAATGCGTTTCCATCTTTACCTTGGATTGTGTAGGTTTTCCCAGCATTGGTTACACCGTAGCTGAATATCAGGGCGTTCTTCCCATCCAAGAAATCAGACATTTGGCTTTTGACAGTGTCCTCGAATAGCTCAGACTGTCTCATCTCTGGTCCGAAAATCTAAGAGTCAACAGAAAGATTGTTTTTTTGGACACGAGTGTGTGCGCCTGTCTAAAATGGGACAAAGCTCATCCAGAATGTTTTAGGAATAAATGTGCACAAGGACCTCTAGTCCAACACGTGTTCAGGCAGATAGGTATAAACAATACAGACCTGTGAGAAGGAGAATTTGTGGATTGACATGCCAATGCCCTTCTCACTGCTCTTCATGGTGGCTGAACCCTTTGGTGCATTCAGTGTCACTGTCTGGCTGTTTTCAATCACTATGCAATCCTGAGGAAAAAAATAAAAGCATCAAAAATCATGGCGTTTGTGTGCGCCATGACTTATAAAATGCGTTTATGCAGAGGACTACAGTCCAGTCTCGGAGGGAGTCTTATTTCCCTCATAAAAAAATCAGATCATAGGACCAATGTCAGTTTTCAGAAACATGAATCTCTGAACATTATCGTCTCATTTGTCACCAGTCTACCACAGCTCTCACCTTCACTTTATTCTGCATCATAACAGAAAGCAGAAATGTAAAATGTGTCATAAAGTCACCCTATAATGTAATTTAAGTGCATTTAAATGAAGTTCGGGATACTGGGGAAGTACATTACATTTCATACAGACCTTTAACTCAGTGGATATCAGATACATAATATAAAGAAACTGCAACACTTGCAGAAATAATAAAGTAAAAGGTAACATTTCAACTTCCTTACAGGTAAAGATGCTCTGCGTAGCATTATGGACTGTTGAAAAACCACTGGTCACATTCATCGTCATGATTATTAGCTACTGTATTGAGCATTAGATCGACTGAATGACATTGACTGTACCTGATCCTCCTTGTCGGCGAGTTCCTCTTTAGAGAAGGGCCTGACTCGGAGGTATACTCTCATGGTCTGCTGCTCAGCACCACCTGGCAGCTCAGTCTACAAACAAAGAACACAATCAGACTAGAAACTGAACCTCAGTGCAGATGAGTTTTACAGTTTAATTCAGTCCATTTTGAAAAGTTACTTGCATATAGCCAAGGAAGTCTGAACAGGCATCCTTGGGCACAATTACTAAAGATCGTGACATAATGAATCTAGCTTGGTGGTATGATTGATGAAGACAAAAAGGAAAAAACATCACCTGCTGGGATGAAGTGCTGACAGGAGGAGTATTACAAGTCAAGTCCATATCAACAGGCTGCATATTGATGCTTTCTTCATTGGTTAAATCAACTGTTCTCATCTCGAGGCGAAGTAGCTCCAACACGTCTAGTAATTCATGTACTAGTTTCACTAAATGCACCAAACAGGTCTGCTGATGTTCTCCCACTGAGAACCAAGGGGGAGCCTGTAATCGGTTTTAATTGAAAGCAGGTGTGAAGTCAAGCAAATCACCAGGAACCAACCAGCTAAGAGGACTCTACTCAAGCTATAAGGGATGAAATATCCTTGTGTATAAACCAAAGACTTCTGATTTCTATTAAAAAATTAAATGGTATTTTAGTCAGTAGAGGTCTTAGCTTTAAATTAATACACAAATAATACTGGGATTTGTTTTCCATCAGTCACTTAATGCTACATGTCTAGACTGTTGGTGACATGTTGTTAAGGGGACCATAAAGCCAGACCATGTAACACCTAGAAGCAGAAATAACACATTCTTCCTCTGAAAGTTGAATTCATAGGCAATAAAACACACCCTTGTTTAATAGATATTTTGATGTGTCACAGGAAGAGCACAGGTGTAAATAATGAATTTAATGATGGCTGAATGCCAATTAGCTGCTTTGATTTAAGGTCCCTGGTATTGAGGGTATTGTTCATGCTGTCTCTCTGGAACAGTTCAATACAACAGAGCCATCGTTAGTGTGTTATTAGTAACACTTGTCTGCTGTATGAAAGGCCTACTCCATATACTCTGGTGTTTGGCTGCTACATCCTTACATAGTCTCATATATGACCAGCAGTTTATGGTGGCTAATTTGAGCAAAGTTTAGCGAAGTATGGCTGTGTAACTGACATTACAGAGTCAGTTTATTGACTTTATCTACTTGTGTTTCTGTTACATGTTTTGCTATTTACTATGAGCCTGTAATTGTCACTTGTGGCCACAGTGGCTACTAAAGTTATTCATTCTTGTGATGGGGCTCATTGCCTGGGTGGAATATGATCTCAAAAAGTCTCCTTCAAAAAATAATGTAATCTAAGGCACACTGTAGTTTGAACAGTATTAAAATGCCTTTATTTTACATCAATAATTGTTTAAAATGATCAACGTGTTGTAACCGACATGTCTTCATCACGGTCATTTTCAGCATGCTGACAACTCAGTGTGCCTTGGATTATTTTTGAAGGAGAATTGCATTTTGTACTTTTTTGAGATCATATTCCACCCATGCATGTTCAGCATGGCTTCCAAAGTTAGTTTCTCTAAATTCATTCAGTTGCTTTTTGGCTCAGTGACAAAAAAAAAAAGTATACAAAATTAGATGTGTCCTTTCTTCTTGGACTAAAGTTAAGTTTGCAAGGGAGAATGTGTTTAGTCAATGTATGTGGAGATAAAAGGGGTTTGAAAAAGCTTAAAAATAGTTTTGAGTGTCTTCTGCATGTGGTTCCTGGACCACTATTCCTGCCACTTTCTTATGTCCATCCACATTTTAATGATTCATCATAGAGCTTTGCAAAAGAAATAAATAGAAAAACGTAACAGGTGCAACAAAGCTAACGAGATCTCATTTAGTCTGTACATGAACACAGTCCTGAGAAGCGGTCTAATCAGCCAGATTAACTGAATACACCTGTGTGGGTGCTCAGAGGCCGACATTTATCTAATAGATATTGTTTTCCCATTACTATCAAAGAGAACAGACTGCAAATGAGATTTTTTTCACTATTAAAGAGACTGCACATTAAGTGTGTACAATTGTCAGTTATCTGCACACATACCACCTATACATACTGTGTTGTGATCATTCCCATGGCCAGGGTACATTTTCAAATCCTGGGTGAACTGAACTGCCCCAGATATCATTTAATTTTGATCAGTGATTGTTGTTTCCTCAGTGCTCCAGTTATCACCATAATGAATGAAGTTTCATGTTATTTCATGAGAATCAAATTGAAGTACATCTGCTGTAAAAGACATGTCATGTTCCCTCTGCTCCCTACAGGTACACTGTATTGTTTAATTGGGAAGTTCACTTGATAGTAAATTTCTAGTTCCCTGTGCCACACACTGCCCTTTAGGGGCACTTCAGCTTTATACACTGTAAAAATGTTATGCTTCAGAAATTAAGAGCCCACACAATGACATCAGTTTCCTTATTAATTTCTTTATTGAATCAGTTGCATCGTTTACGCATCTGCGATGGTAACCTCAACCTCTACACCGGGTTCGATGCTGATGGAGGTGATCTGCTTGACGATTTCAGATGGGCTGTGCAGATCAATCAGGCGCTTGTGGATCCTCATCTGGAAGCGATCCCAGGTTTTGGATCCCTCACCACAGGGAGTCTTTCTGGTGGTGATGCGCAGAGTCTGGTGGGGACAGAAAAATAAGATTTTAGATTGACCAAATTAAAAAGAATCCAGAATACCACATCTTAATTGGTGGTAGAGTCATAATGACACTAAATTCATGCCGTTTCTGAGCCGTAAAGAAGCCTATGGTCAAATTGCATTTCCAGAATACCATTCGCTCAATCTTCCATTCACTTCTATTGAAGCCTTAATGGAAAACAAACTCAAGGGTGTTTCACTGATCTACTGTTGGTTCTGGCAGATTCAACTTTGACAGGCCAATAGCAAATAGAAGCACTGCGTTAGAAATGTAGGAATTCTAGCATATTTTTTCACCAATATTAGTACATTATCACACAACCAGACTGTAAACATTTTCCAAATAATGGCTCAGAAAATGTGACAGGCAGTTAAGTGTGTGGATGCTTTTCCTTAACTACATCTTTTGCATCCAGCACCGTCTTGATTTGTGGTATACTAGCTTAGAGAGGCACACCACTATATTTTACAACAGCACATCCATGTCTTATACGAATGCAGTGAAAAGAACATGTTTGTCGAGCCTGTGTGCTTCATTACCTTGGTGGGCATGCGGACGGGTCCCTTCACCTTCAGGTTCTTCTCCTTAGCCCCACGGATCAAGTCTGCGCAGACTGAGGATTATAAAAAGACAAAACTTTAAAAACACAAGTAACCAACAATCACTTCATGGTACTTCAAAAGTCATGGCTCAGAATAGCGTATATCCAGTCTTCAAGTTTTATCAGATGGAATTTTATCCTCATAGCTCACGTCTATGTTCCATTCTCAACATGAACAACTTTGTGCTTAGTTACCTTTCTCCAGAGATTTGACATTGCGGCTGGTGAGGGTGATGCGGATGCGGTGAATGGCGACCTCAGTCTCAACAGGTGCCTTGCCAGTGTCCTTGAAAGCCTGCATGTGTGGAAACAACAGTTATCAAAACAATGAACCCAACATTGACATATTCACACAACTTTAGGTAACATGGGACTGCAGCACAAGGACTGATATACTGGTGGGCCCAGCAGAGTTAATAGCTTGAGTATTTTCTCCTATATTGCACAGTAATAGCACTGTCTTGGCTTACATCACCTGCATCAGTGTTTTACCATTACGAGAAAACAGGTATAAAATATTAGTATATTAATTTTTTTCTTTTTTGTAAATACTCCTGCTGGTTTACAAAACATTAAATGGTTTAGGGCCAAAATACATTTGTGATCTTCTGCTATGTTCTGAACCATTTTTATGACCGTTTTAATTATGTCTTAATGTTCTTGAATGTTTATGTAAAGCGCTTTGAACTATTCGGTTGCTGAAATGTGCTCTACAAATAAAGCTGCCTTGCCTTCCTCAAGAGATGTAAAGCCCAAATGACTTTTGAAATTAACGGCAATTAATGTAGTTTTAGATTTGTAAATTAATTTCAGGGTAGTAATTTAATGATTCCTTTCGCACTTCAAACACACTGGAGATTTACGTGGAGCACCTGAACGCAGCAAAGCTAACCAACACGTGGAGCTCCTAATGTACAATTTAACTGATTCACCAGAAATAAAAGGGCTTTAGTGTAGCTAGCGCTGTCTAGGTTGAACTATGCATATATTCGCACGTCAATTTCTCCACTTAACATGTCAAAAGAGCGACATAAACAAGGAAAAAGCCAGCTAACGTCAGCTAGCTAGTGTTTGACAACTGTCTATTGTCCGGTGCTAGCTTTAAAACTATAGGAAATTACGGTACTGTGTGAGCTGAACATGTAGAGCGTTTAAGCTTCAAAGAAACAAACAAATGTATCGTTTAACTTCACTTTCTCAATTACCTTTTTGCGATACACAATCAAGAGCAAGAGTAGGTATTCTTATGAACATTGTGGAGCATTTAATCTTCAATTAATCATAAAGTTTATACCTTTAGCGAGACACTATTAATGAGGAAGACGCTTTAACTTCAAGCTGATGTTGCTAGTGCAATTTAACTGTGACGAATTATAAAGAGTGTCTTCAAGAGTAGGGAAATGTGATGTATATATGTACCAAAAGGGTTGTAACTTTATCAATAAGATTATTAACGAGTCCAGTTTGTGAATGGTTTGTGGCGGGACTTCCACTTCCAGCAACATTAGCTGTCGGAGCTAACATTAGCCAACACTTGATTTAATGTTCAAATTAACGAATAAATGACTAAATCTCTACAAAACGAGCCTCATAAGAAAGAGTAATGGTTGTATTCAGACAGCACATACCATTTTGGTAATTCCTGACCGACTTATTCGGAAGATATCAGACGAACAGCGGTGAGTCAGGAGGTTCAGCAGCAGCGAGGTGAGCTCTGCAGGAGGAAAGAGAGAGAAGAGGCCTGCTGTCTGCTAATATACACTGATCATCCGGGTACCTGAGAGCTTCTTCTGTAGTGTTTATAGACTAGTTCACAATCAACAGCGACATCTAGTGGCTCACTGCTCTGACTGACACTGACTGCAGTACATGTTTAACTCCTCAGGACTGACATCCAACTAGTCCAGGGGTCAGCAGCCTTTACTATCAAAAGAGACATTTTAGGCAAAAAAAAAATGTGTCTGGAGCCGCAAAACATTTGAGCATTTTGATGAAGGTAACACAGTTTATAGTCTAAGTATATAGTATATAAGTCTAATGCAGTGAGGGCCAATTGTAGTTCAAATTTACTACGGAGTATTAGGGTCACATTGAGGGAAAAAATATCTGAGATTTACAGAATAAAGTCATAATATTACGAGAAGAAAGTTGTAATATTATGAGAATAAAGTCGTAACTTTACGAGAAAAAAAGTTTTGATATTACGAGAATAAAGTCATAACTTTAGGAGAAAAAAGTCGTAATATTACGAGAATAGTCATAACTTTACGAGAAAAAAGAAAATTACATGTAAAATTACTACTTTATAATATTGACTTTATTCTCATAATACAACGACTTTTTTCTCTTAAATAAATGACTTTATTCTCATAATATTACAACTTTTTTACTTATAAACTTGTGATTTTATTGGTTTTCGCAGTGCTTCTTCTGGATGTAAATGTTTTTAATGTTTTCTGCTGTTACTATATATACTGCCATTTTGAAATAAAAAAAAAGTGAGGTGAGATTGACTATGATTAAATATATTTAAAATATTAATAATAATATGTAAGTTATTACCTGTATTTCTGCTGGCCACTGAGGAAAGGGAAGTTGTAGTTTCTCACAGAGACCACTAATTCTCATGGTAACTGTCAGCTCCACCAGTGGGATGGCAGACCATAAAGGCTTTGGTAAAAAAAAAGGAAAGAAAAAGACACCCAATACCTTACTAAGACATCACACAAAAGATGAAACAGATAAAATAGAATCTCTTTCGAATGTTCTAAAAGATCACATTACATAACATTTATTGCAGAGATGTATTAAAATTAATCAAATGAGATGGTATAGAGGTTCATATTGTTTGATAATTGTATATATGACAAGCACAAGTATAAGGGTGATTATAAAATACCACATTTGACACATCACACTTTTAAGAAAAGTAATAATATTCAGCATTAATTTTGATGCCAATGAAGAATACAGAGATGCAGTTCTGACATGTGACCACCAGAGGGCAGTGACGTGTTCCCTCAACACTAAAAACTACCCGCTCCACCAGGGTGGTGTGTTAAGGTAGACGCAACAGCATACTGCTACATCCGGCAAAGATTTAAAAAAATAAAACAAGTATATTAACATGAGTGCTAACATGACTACAATCAAAATTGATACACATGAAAAGCAATAATAATCAGGATTCATATACCTATTATTGCCATTGAGTGTGGATTGTGTGTGAGGATTGTGACAACTTGAGTGCAGAGAACACTTCTGAATAGGCTATATCTAGCAACACAACCTTATCTTCAAGGCAGACATTTAAAACCATTCAAAAACTTCTGGTCAAAAATGTTTAATAATTGAACAATCGTTGATTCTAATATTTTATCAATCTCATATCTAAGCAAAGGTGAATAAAACAATCACAAAGATTGTATTAATAATATGGTTGTACATTATGAATTTCATATTTCTGACATAGAAACACATGAATAAAGCTTGTGGTTATATATTGCATTTTGAAATTGCAAGATGTGTCAATTTCTAAATTCTGAGTCATGTGGTAACACAAGAATGACATGAAAGTTAGTTTGAAGCGTATCATATCACTTGGCATTTGTCACATTTGTCGCTTTTCAAAGGTACTGGGAAAATGTAAAAAGCAATGAGTGAGCTCACCTCACTAATTCCATTGCATAAATATGTATGACATTTCCTGTTAAAATGTAGCATATATGAAGATATTAGGAAAAAATTCTTTACAAAAATTAAATGTAAACTCCAAGATTTTGATTCCCTCTCTGACCAAAATAAAATACAACATCTACTTGGAGAAAATAGTGTCATTGCCATAGAAGCTGCAGGATATGTCAGTGAGTGTCACAGCCTAAGCGACAACCAAAACAACCACAACAACACATAATAGATGTAACTCACACTCTGCCTTTTATTTACTCCTCTACTTCATGTTTTTTTTCCTTACATTTATCCTTTGATATTGCAATATATACATTAATTACTTCTATTGTTTTATTTTTTTCATCTATTGTTTCTATTGTTTTGCATTTTATTGTTTTCTTCCATTTACATGCATGTTCTTTTTAAATATCTATATATTGTAATTTGCCTAATGAATTGTATATATGGATGTATATGTTTTTGTTTTTATTTTGTTCTTTTTTTTTAGTTTTTATTTATTATTGAATTGACGCTTTGGCAATATTGTTCACCTGACAGTCATGCCAATAAAGCAAATTGAATTGAATTGAATTGTATGCTTTTATTTTGAAATATAAAAGCGGAAGTCCAGTGTTGTGTTTTGTACGTTAGTGATGGGAATTCCGGCTCTTTTTAGTGAGCCAGATCATTTGGCTCAGCTCACCAAGAAGAGCCGGCTCTTTCGGCTCCCAAACGGCTCTTCATTTTACCACTTCTGCCTTTTATAGTTCAGCCAAATTTAGCGCTGTTTTGACCTATGATCAGTATGTGTGGACATATATCACTTAAATTATTCAATTTAATTATACTAAACCTTATAATTTCCAGAATACCATAATTTTACATGCTGCTTCGTTTCTCTCATCTTCACTCATCTTGTCTGCTAATCGTGCACCGCACTGCACAGCACCGCACAGCACCGCACCTCACTCCTCTCTCTTTCTCTCCTCCTCTCCCTCCTGCTCTCTACCTGTAGACTGCGCGGAGAAGATCGTCCTGTCACTCTGCCTTGAATTAAGTAAAGAAAAAAAAAACGGCTCTCAGACGGGAGCAGGCTCTAATGGTACGTGTCCACAGGGGCGTTTTTTATCGCGAGGGGACGCAACGCTTCCCAACATTGGACACTTGGTGGGCGGTCACAGGCTGTCCCCACCTGATTGGACGAACGCTTTCCAGCCGTGGGCTGCTGCTCCCAGCTTTCAAACCGGAACCAGTATTGAGGCTCGTTTGGAAACTTTCTTCTCTTATTTCACGAAAATAGTTCACCGAAATGTGTTTCTGAAAACATTTGAGGTGAGAAATAAGCCATGCAGTTGCTGAATCTGTCTTTATTTTGGATTGACAACGTTTATATTAAAAGATTCTTGGGAGTTTCGAGAGGCAGAGAGTTGCGTCGGACGCCCCTGATTTGCATAAAGTAGACTAGCCCTCAACTCTATGCAAATGAGGAGCGGGCGTTGTGATGCTCCGTTTCTCGAATCGCAACGCCACGCTACCAGAATGCATTGCGCGGCTGCTTACATAGACAATGAATGGGGAGCGTGGAAAGGACGGAGCCTGTGGACACGTACCATCAGTCACAGTCAGTGCATGTAGTGCCCGTGGCGTGGAGAAGATCGTCCTATCATTCTGCCTTGAGTTAAGTAAAGAAAAAAAAAAAACGGCTCTCGGACAGGAGCCGGCTCTTTGAACCGGCTCGTTCGCGACCAACACATCACTACTGGTCAGCCTCCTCAACAAGTAACGGAACCGACCAGGAGCCAGAAAGTTGTTTTGTTGAAACCCGTTAAGATAATTACGAAATGATTAAGATGATAAGAGATGATTCCACGGGTGTAGTGTTTGAGAAGAAGAAGAGCAGTTATTAAGTTGGAAACTAAACTTTATTTAGCTGTGCGTCATGATTTCCAGTCAAAGGCCGGCACCAACTGACAGAGGAGAAGTTGGTGGACCGTTAGTGTCGCTGGACACCAACTGACAGAGGAACAGTTAGTGGACCGTTAGTGAACCCTTAGTGGACCGTTAGTGAACCGTTAGTGAACCCTTAGTGGACCGTTAGTGGACCGTTAGTGTGGCTGAAACTAGCTAACCGGAGTTGAATGGAGACCTTAGTAACTCTGTAACTGTAAACGAGGAGGAGATGAATTTCGGTGTCCCCGCTAACTCGCTGCTGCTCTTCCGTGCCTGCGATGAGGGTGACTATGAAACCGCCCGGGGCATCCTGGAGCCCAGCGCCCCGAGAGAGAGAGAGTCCGGGCGGCAGAGCAGGCTGCGGTCAGAAGCGGGCTCTGAGAGCAGCACCGCGGACATGTTGTTGTCTCTGGTCCCGGTGGACTCTACAGACGAGGAGGGCAACACCGCCCTGCAGTTCGCGTCCGCCAGCGGTCATGAGAACCTGGTTCGGTTCTTGTTACGAAAGGGGGCCTCGGTGGATAGCCGCAACAACTACGGCTGGACCCCGCTGATGCAGGCTGCTAGGTGGGGCTGCGGGTTGGAGCTCTGTGCTCTGGTCCAATGTATGAAGTGAAGGACACACCAAACTCTGTTGAACATCTGTCCATTTTAGTTGTCATTTCATGCCGGTGATGGTGAATTAGTTCACAATACAGTGTAGTAATTGTCAGGAGTCACTCTTCAATTCGTCCAATAGAAACACCAAGTTTAGTGAGTGGTTTGCTTGTTTTTACCAAGAACCTTTACCAAAGCAAACTGGCCCTGGACATTGTGAGACTATTATACTTTTTTTTTTTTTTTTTAAATCAAACATTCGTACATGGAGTTTGGTTGAGCAACATGCATTAAAGGGACTGTTTGTAAGAATCAGAAATGCTCGTTAACAGCGACACCTGTGGCCATTAAGTCAACGAAAGTCAGCGTCTGGCTTGTGCTCGCTCTACATAGACATGAACGAGCATCACTCAAAACAGTGAGGCAACACACGTTAGCTAAAACCACAATATCACTCTATATTTCAGCTGCTTGGCAGTAATGTTAGCTGACCAGATGAAGGTCTCTCCATGAATCCCTGCTGACCCTAGTGTTGGCTTTTCCTGCCTCAGCCTCGGCCAGAGGGAGACACCGGAACCTGGTCGGAGACGATAACGTTTCTCGCTGCGAACCCCCGTCACTTCACAAGACACGGGAAACCTCTGTTGGTCTGGAGGAGCTGCAGCAGTTATTTCTGCACAAATGTCCACTGTACATTCACTAGATATTCTCAAAACTAAACTAACTCTTCTGCAGTGTGGAGTGTGCTCGCATGCATGTGAGGTGGAGCAGGGTGAGTGAAGGTACACAGGCAGAGGAGCAGAGTACAGCAGAGACTCCGGCCCTGGAGACCAAAGCTACGGTCTCCCCCGCGTACTACGACCGCAGCCAACACTGTTTAACAGAAGGGCTTTGCTAGATATAACTTTGAGGTTTTGGTGCTTCCGTGTAGTTTGTGTTGGAGTCTGAACAGCGTAGCCACACGCGAGCGCGCATGGGACACCAGCCTGGGTGATTTATAAGAAGTTACAAACAGTCCCTTTAACAATCTGTTCATTTTCCAATGAAATCACCTTCATGGTTTCAACAAAGGGTATATTAATGTTGATCTAATCAAAACATTCTACCTGTCAGTGTCATGAAACTTTGACAAATTACCTTTGAGAGCTCATTCAGCTGAACTTGAAATGTTTTTATGCCTTTGTCTTGGTGTCTGGCGTCAAATTGGTATGCAGTTTCCATGCCCTTATCCTAATTTTGAGCATAACTAAACTTTAAGTGCACAAGCAGGACATACCATATAGTTAAGAACCTGCACAAAAGAGGAGGAGAGTCTGCGATGACAATCACTGGCGTGTGCTTTTGACTTGGAATTTGAAAAGTTGTATCTAAAATACTACATAATTCTCACAAAAATGTACTAACATTGATTGTAATGCAAACATCTCATGCTTTTGCCTCCAATACGATCGATAACATGGGCGGCGAGGTAGGTCACAGCCAGAGTCTGCATTTCAACACCTGCCTGGGGCCTTTCTATGTAGTGTTTGCATGTTTGTGTGGAAATCTACCAGATGCTCACATTTCCTCTCACTCTCAAAGACATACATACAGTATGTATTACATGTTCAGTATAAACTTTAGGATGGATTCCCCTATGGGAATTAATAAATGTGACATAACTTAATCGTGTGGTGCTAGGCATGTGACAGGAGGACCAAGCTTTCTCAACCCCCTGAGAGTTGGGAAAGCTTAGAGAAGAGTACCCTAATGCATTTGTAGCATGTTTGATGAAATGCCTTAAACTCGGGGTTTAAGACAGTTAAGTCCAACTCTCTATCTCATTCTTTATGTCTCTAATTCTCCACCCAGGTTTGGTCACCTGACTGTTGCCCACATCCTGTTGGAGAACGGGGCAGAGATTAATGGACGGAACCGGCTAGGTGCGAGTGTTCTGACTATGGCGGCCCGTGGGGGACACACACATGTAGTCAAGCTACTCCTGGAGAGCGGGGCCTACGTCGATGACTATGATCATCTGGCCGTTGCTGCGGATGCAGTCTCAAACGGCAACAACAACAACAGCTGCAGGTTTGGCCTGTTATTCAGACAGACATTAAGCCTACTCCTGGACTAAAACAAAACTCAGTTTAGATTACTTTTGAATAACATCTTTAGTTTTTGACTGTTCTTAATCCTTTTCTTTCCCTCTTTTTCCACAGCACGGCTGGTTTTGGAGGTGGTGAAGGCTATCCAGGAGGCAGCGGTGGCAGAGAATTCATGGACATCATAGCCCTGATGGTGGCATCTCAGCACGGCCACGAGGCCTCGGTGCGCCTGCTGCTAGAATGGGGCTCTGATGTCAACTTTTCCCAGAAGACCACTGGCTGGGGACCACTGATGGTGGCCACCCTCAGCGGGAAGGTGGGCTCAATGGATGGTTGTATAAATAAACAAGATGGATGGAAAATACATTATGGATATTGTGGGTGTTATTTGGGTATTTTATGGCATTATCCACTTAAAATGTATTTACATCTTGATACATGTGGGTTTGTTTAAAACACAGTTGCAGCACAAATGCACATGGAGTTTTAACTGGTAGAAAAATAGAATCTTCTTTGTTTTGAGTTACTGGAGCAGCTGACAAATGAAGTTGGTGTGTTTTGAAGGTGGCTGTGGCTCAGCAGCTGGTGGAACGCGGATCTGACCCAGACAGGGTCAACGTTCTGTCCAAGACGGCCTTTGAACTAGCCATGCAGCTCAAACAGAGAGACATCAAGGCCTATCTGGACTCCATCACCACTGTCCGACCCCAGACAGGTAGAGCTTCCTTCTCTGTTTCAAATTCACTTTATTGGCATGATGATGATGATACAAGTACAGTGTTGCCAAGGCATTCTACAAGGTTTACCATGCAATTGTAGTAATTAATCATTCATCATACAATTAGATTATTATACTACATAGTATGGTATGATAAGATATTTTTTTTCTAAAATTAGAGAATAAAATACATAAATAATATATGTTACAATCAGTAATAGGTGGACCAAAAGCAGACACAGACTTAGGGAGTAAATTAAGGATTTATTGGAGAGACAAAAAAGAGTGAGAGCCGAGGTTGAGCCGAGCTAGGTGTGGCTGTTGAGATAGCCCAGGATTAAGGTGAGGCTGGCAGGGGAGACGGAGGGAAATGATCCCACAGACACAAGGAAACAGGGCTAGTTAAGTAAATCCAAACAGCACTGAGAAATAACTGATGTCACTAAGCAGAGGCAGATTTTGAAGGAGTTCAGTACAGTTTCATGTGTCTCCTGGTTTTCACAGGCTCTGGCATGTTTTGCTGCTTCTATTGTAATATCATTTTCCCCAAGTAAATATTTAATTTTGTTTTGGTCTAAGAGGTTGTTGAAATTCATGGTATTTGATTTTCATTTTTGTTTTTATGCCTTTTTACAGTTCAACAGGGACTGTTGATCTGTCTCTACCCTGTTAGCTGAAATGTGTGTTGCTGTCTTACACTTCAATTAACAGGAATGTGAGAGCGAAACCAACAGTGGTAGCTCTCACCCTCTTTGATGTTTAAATGCTCTTCTCACCAGCAGTTTTAGCTTAGTTAGCCCATCTCCAAAATCAAACCTAGACTCTTAACCAGAGCTCACTTGTAGCTACATTGTTTGACACTTAAACTATCAATCTATTAAGAAAATCTGGCTCATGCATGAATGACTACACACACACACACACACACACACACACAGATGATGCTGCTGAGATATGTGGAGTCTGGCCAAGTAGGGCTGTTGTATTATCAGTAGAGTACATCAGAACTCTCTTCTGTTCTCAGCCATGCTCTTTTCTCCACAGACGACGAGAGAAGAAGACCAGATGTGTTCAGCGCTCTCAAGTTGGGTGAGTTAAATTGAATACTCATACAGCACTCATGCAGCAAAACTACACGTAATTTGTGTTTTGGTTGTATGATTAACAGGTGATTGAAGAAAAGACAATCACGTCCATAGATCTGCATATTTATGTATCCATATGTGTGTGTGTGTATGTTGACTCAGGGAATTCCCAGCTAGTCAAGGAGATCTTGGAGGAGGATCCTACTCAGGTGAATTCATCCAATCAGGAGGGAGCATCACCTCTCATGATTGCGGCAGTGAGCGGTCAGCTAGAAGTGGTGCAGCTCATGGTGGAGAAGAATGCTGACATAGACAAACAAGATGGTGTCCATGGGTGGACCGCTTTAATGCAGGCCACCTATCATGGGTAAGAAGGACTTGCTGGTTTACTATGGTAAACTTTAGCAGGGATTTGAAGTCATTTGATAATGTATTGTTGTACATGTATGCCGACACTATCATCAATTCTTTCCCACTCTTTCTTTTGTTGTCTCTGTCTCCCTCCTTCCTCCAGTAATAAAGACATTGTCAAGTACCTGTTGAGTCAAGGGGCTGATGTCAACCTCCGAGCTAAGAATGGATACACAGCCTTTGATTTGGTCATGTTGCTGAACGACCCAGGTACCTCACTATCGTCACTTTGTTTTACAGCCTTTTGGGGAAATATGCTCAGGCTTAACAAACAATTCCTTCCCAATAAACTACAATAAATAGCAGGATTAATAAAATCAAGTATTTGTGAAAATAACAGTACCCTCTTAAAATGAATGATAGCAGATATTTGTCTTGTATATGTATCTATCAAGTTAAGGAGTCATCATAAGACTTTGACCGAGGATGGAGGGTAGAGAATGAGAGTGTGGTAGAGTGATTTAAAAAAAGGAAATATTAACCTATAATAATTCATAAGAATAATTTCCCAAAATGTCTATCAACTATTCTGGAATTAAATCCTTTACATATCACATTAACTGTGAATTATAGAGCTGAAACAATTAATTGATAGTAAATTTGCTAATTGATTAATGGTATAAGTTGTTTTTTCTTTATGTAAAAATGCTTAGTTCCTCAAATGTGAATATTTGCTTTGACAAAATCATTTTAACTCAACTTACTACCACTTACTAGCTTCCAACTGCATATTGTGGTCTTCCACAGTCTTGATCATTTGCTTGTTTTCTTACTATTGTTACTTAGTCTTACTAGTGTTCTACAATAGTAAATGATTATCTTTGTTTTTTGGACGAAACAAGCTATTCCAATAGGTCAACCTGGGCTATGGAAAATTGTGGTTTCACTATTTTTGGACATTTTACAGACCAAAAGATGAATCTATTATTCGAGAAAATAACGATAGATTAATAATAATGAAAATAGACGTTAGTTGCAGCCCTAATAAATTGTCACACCATAGTTGTCAATTTCACTCCATTTTCCACAATTATAAGTCATAACATAATTGACATTTTATTGCAAAAGGATGGTAAAGTTTTTTTATGTAGGCTTCACTGTTTGTAATATGTTACGAGAGATGCCTGCTAACATAATTATTTCCTCAATAAAGACAGCTAGAAAACTGAAATCATATTCTAATGAAGTTATGACTAAGTAGCCTTTTATGCCTTCACAACAAATGGACAGTAGCACTTGACACAGTCCATGCTTGGTAGTTTCCACGATGTTTGTTAATCCTTTCAACCGGTGAATATTTTCTGTTTCCACTCTGGATTTTCTCAGACACTGAGTTGGTGCGTCTGCTAGCATCAGTGTGTATGCAAGTAGACAAGGACAAGTCGAAACACCGTGGCAGAGCCTTACTGACTCGCTCCAAAAGCCGACAGTCCCTCAACAACGTCCCTGTGCCACCTGACGACAAGGGAGGCCTTAAGGTAAAGGAGAAGTCCTGTTACTTTAATATTGACTGGATGATAAATCAAAAAAATGAAGCACCCTCATTAATTCTACACCATGACGCTTACATGTTTGACTCCACCCCTTCTAGTCCTGGTGGAGTCGGATGTCCAATCGGTTCCGGCGGCTCAAGTTGACTCACACCCTGAGGCACGGCCTTTCATCCAACCGCCTGGCTCCATTTTCAGACGATGCTGAAACTTCACTGGATGCCACGATGAAGGCGAATAGGAAATCTGCTGCGGTGTCTAATGGGGCACTGGCACCAACTCCTGCACTGGCTGGGAATGACATCAGCACTGCCTGGGCAGTCAAGAGCAAAGATACTGGTGAGACACAGCGATAACATTATTTCAGTGTCATTTTTAGAGCGTAATGACTGTAGTCTGTAACACATCAGATGTTTAGCTTAAAGGGGAACTCCATCTATTTTACACAAGTCTGTTCACAGGTTGTGGGGAGTGCTACTGCATGTGTGAAAAAAAGTTGGATAAAACCTTTTGTAGCTCCAGAGAAAGCTGCTGCTTTCGATTGTTGGCAGTATTGTTCAGACACTGGTGTGGAGTGGGACTGACTTTGCACAGTGATGGAAGAACTACTCAGATCTAAAAGAAGAAATACCACAGAGTAGAAGTACTCTGCTATAAGTAGAAGTCCTGCATTTAAAATTGTACTTTAAGTAAAAGTACAAAAGTATTAGCATCAAAATATACTACCAAAAGTACCAAAAGTAAAAATACTCATCATACAAAATGGCACATTTCAAATTAAGTAAGGCATAATGTACAGCGAGCCGGTCACTCTTGCAAAATGAACCCCGACAGGGTGAGCAGGACCCTGACACGAAGCTCAAGGGTTTTAAATCATCCTGTCAGGATTCATTTCGTCATAATGACCTGCTCGTTGTACATTATCCTGCTTATTACATGGCTACTTACTAAAGAAATCAATGATTTGACACAAAATATTGATTTTAAAATGATTTTCTTGCTTCCACTAAAAAAAGTAGTCCTCTTGCTGTGTATGGAGATCAGAAATAGCAACGGACTGTTATTCATAGCAGCAACCTGCTATAGAGAAATAACAGACCGTAGAACGCTGCAATTGACCAATCAGAATCGAGTATTCAACAAAGCCTTGTAATGTATTATTATTGATGCATTAGTGTGTTCATCATTTTAATGTTGTAGGTGGTGAAGGTGGAGCTAATTTGAACTACTTTATATAGGCCTAGGCTACAGCTGGGTAGCTTGTGATCAGTGATAATAATACATCATAATTATATTTTGTATTACTGATCTGACTCTGCAAAGTAACTAGTAACTAAAGCTATCAGGTCAATGTGGTGGAGTAAAAGTACAATATTTAAGATGTTATACGGTCGTTGTATGTTAATAGATGTAACTTGTACGTGTAAATGTGACTTATGTTCCTTTTCCAGGTCTTTGTAGGACATCCTCAGAAAAGGAGGACTTTCTTATAACCACAATGGTAGGAGTGTTTGATTAGATGTAAACTATGCTTCATTCTACATTTCTTCAAGCTTGTTTGTTAATGAATTACCTTATAGGGTGTCAGAAAGTTAGCATGCTTGGCTGAATCAACATGTTGCAAAGTGACTGCTTCCTTTTGGTTTTTATAGTTTTCATGTTTGTGTAATAATATTTTGTTTTAAAGGTTTGTACTTTGTAATCATTTCAGTAAGAGCTGTATAAATAAGGTTTATGGTTATTATTAGTAGTAGTGTTATATACTATGTTTTCCATGTCCTCTAGCTCAGAAGCGGTGCGCCCTTGACCCGGCTGCCCAATGACAAGCTAAAAGCGGTGATCCCTCCATTCCTGCCTCCGTCCAACTTTGAACCGTGGAACTCGGATCGTTCGCGCCTCCTTGGTGAGGGAAAGAGCGAAGTGCCCCGCCTGCCCATGCCACCCCAGAGGAAGCTGAACAGCAGTGGGAACTCAGATATTGTGAGTGTTTGTGGGTGAGATGGGGGTGATGCTGGTAAAACCTGTCTGTATGTTTGCCACCATTCATACGCCTCCTTCTCTCTCCTTTATTAACAGACGTCTATCAGTCGTGTGGTTAGCAGGTCCATTAAGTTTCCCAGCATCCCAAAGGGGCCCTCTTCCTCCTCTCCTTCAAACTCTGGCCACTACCACTCCCCCCACTCCTCAGGAGGCTCTAATGGAGTGGCAGGGATCAACCGGGACTCTCACAACCGTTCAGGTTCATACAAACACAGACAAATACGAACATACCCTGACACAATGTGGACAGTAGCAACAAGATTACATACTCTTGCCTCTTTCTTCCACCAGGGGGCAGTGCAGACAGCGTTCTCTCCCAGATAGCAGCCCAAAGGAAGCGAGCAGCCGGCCTGATAGATGTGAAGGCCCAACCTCCAGAGAAACAGCACAGCCAGACACAGAGCCAACCCCCACTGCCACCCACAGCACCCGGCCTGCCGCTGCCTGATATTAGCCTTCCTGACATCCACTCCCATCCCAGCCTGGTGGCTTCCGACATCCACTCCAGAAGGGTCTGTGTTTTGTTTTCCTTTACTGTGTAAAGCAGCCAAAGTTACAGAAGTGTCTCCTATCGTGTCAGTGAACTGGTGCTACTGTTATTCCTTTGTAGAAGATGGAGCTGAAGAAGAGACCTCAGTCAGGGAATTCCTCCACATCCAAGAGCACGTCGCCCACTCTGACTCCGTCTCCTTCCCCAACGCCCAAACCTCCCACTGGGCCGGGAGACTCTCTGTCCTCAGCCTCTTCCCATCCTCGCTCCAAGAGCAGCGGTGGCTCCAGCAGTGGAACCATAACTGATGATGGTGATACCACGTTGTTTTCAGCATAAACTGAAATCGTACTTCTTTATGCCGCAAAAGAGCAGGAAAACATTATTCATAGATGTGCGCAATTATTGACTGTAATCATTATTAATACACTGATTGGTGTTGACAACTGATTTTTGATAACTTGAAATGAACCACGGTCTCATATGTGCACCATGGGCCTTGACATAAAATAATCAACAACACCTGAAATTACACAAACTAAGGGCGCTTTCACAAGCCAACATTTAGTTTGTTTAAACTCTGATGGGATTCGTTTGGTAACAGTAATCGTCCTCGGAAGCGAACCAAAATGCAGACTGCCTGTGCGGGCATTTTTTTGAGATGGACACAGGTAACTGACAGGTTCATATGAGTGGGAAGACTGACCTGGACTTCTGCAGAAGGCTGATGTTTGCTTGACATCTGGGCCAAAGAGAACATACAGAATACGCTAAATAAAGTCCACAAAAACAGTGACGTTTATAAAGTCATTGGAGATAAACTAGAGCAGAAGGGATTCGTGCGCAGTCGATCAGTGCCGAGTCAAAGGGAAAACACTTCAACAGAAACATATCAAAGTCTGTGATTCCCAGCATAGAAGTGTCAGCTCTCGAGACGAAAAAGATAAATTAGCTCTTTCGTGAACGCCCCTCAGCAACTTAATTTTTTTATTTGATCCGCTTTATTTTGTATACTGCATAACCAACCCAAACTAAATAGAAAACAAACTAAAAGTATAATTTCCACTCTGATTCGGACTAGCCAAACAGACTACGACTTGTGAAAACCCCCTAAATCTACTTATAAAAACTCTGGACATGAGTACCAAATTTCATCACTTTTCCTTTGATCATACAATATGTTGTTTTTGTCTTTTCCAGATGAGCTGTCTAGTATATTGAAGAAACTGTCCCTTGAGAAATACCAGCCCATATTTGAGGAACAGGAGGTATTCTATCTTTTTAATGTCAAAAGGGAATTCCCAAACATTTTCCTTCAATTTCCTGTTTTTTTTCCCCCTTTTTTCCTCCGTTTTGAATCACGAGTTCTCAACGTGAAGGAAACTGCTTTCCCATCACTGCATCACTGAACTGCAGTGCCTGAATGGACTGCATGGACTGTACAGTTCTGTATTCATAATTAGACACAGACAATTATTTATGTTTAATTTATTGCACATGGTCAGTTTTTCGCTTTTCTCTTCTTCTAGGTGGACATGGAGGCATTCCTGACTCTAACAGATGGAGATCTGAGGGAGCTGGGCATCAAAACGGACGGACCGAGACAACAGATCTTGGCGGCCATATCAGAGCTCAATGCTGGAAAGGTGCATTTCGTTGGACATATATTGTGTATCTCTAAGGAAACTTCCAGTAGTGTGTTTCCACAGTTTAACCCAAAATTATATCATAATAAATGGTCAACTTACAGTGGATACCAGAGGAACAAGATGTGTGAAAGTACAGCAATAGCATCATCTTTGCCTGAGAATGTTAACTGGTTTATAATGACCGTTTGTTGGTTGTCATCAGGGCCGAGAGAGGCAGATCCTTCAAGAGACCATCCATAACTTCCAGTCTTCCTTTGGCAGCAGCGCCAGTAACCCACGACAACCAGGTGAACCACGCTGTGAGTGTCAAAAAACTGAGCTGAATTCTGCTGGAGAAATTGGAGCACTAGCACGTGCAAAGTCAACATCATAATCTATCTCTATCTGTTTCTCTCTCTCTCTCTCTCTCTCTCTCCACCTTTCTTCATCAGCACCAACAGGTTGGATGAGACACCAGGTTCGTTCCTCCAACAAAAGATAACCCAGCAGCCCTGATGCCTACCAGGAAGTACACCAAAGGTACTTAGAATAAGAGTAAGATGCTGGTGACCTCTAGCCAAGGCACGAATAATATGGAGTCTTCTGGACGCCGGTGTCCCAGACCACAAGCGGTGTTAGTGCAAGAGGATGCTGCAGCAAAACGACCAAATAGACCCTGATAATCTGCCTTTTGTAGGACCCTCCTGGACCGAACGTGCGTTTAAGTATTCCTCTTATGGATCCTAAAGCAGGGGAGGTGTGACAGGGCTGGCTGAGTCCAGTGCCCTGCTGCTATTTGACAAAGCACATGATGTGTGGCAAATGATATTTTTTTGCCTATAGTGATACGGTTGCCACATCTACTGCTAATGCAGCGCATGGGTTACGCAGAGAGGTTAGAGAGAAGAAATATAAATATAATACACAGCAGAGGGAGAGTGAGCGTGAGCCAAGAGAGAGGTATTGTAAAAATGTATGTATTGTAAAAATGACACGGTACGTTAGGAGAAAAGAAAAGAGAGATTATGAGTATAACAATAAAATACAATGAAACAGGTATTAGCCAGTAAAACTGTGATCGAGACTTTAAAGCAGTGATAAAGACGAAAAAGGTGCACTGATGTGGGAAGAACATGGGGAAAGAAAGTGACATTAGCCAAGCTATTTTTAATCATCCAGTCTCTTGGATTGCTTTCACTAGTGTGTTTATGTCTTTAGTTTATGGACCACTATGCAAACATAGTCAAGACTGTGCTGTCATGAATAAATAAACATTATGATGATGCAATAACTATGTTTTTTTTTTAAGATCTTACTAGACCTTGGGATTTTGGGGGCTTTTTATGAGCAGTATAAATTTAGGTTGAAAAAGGGGCAATGAGCAATATTTTCCACTGAGCCTGATCCTGATTTATGTTTTTGCGTCTGGCTTCATCATTAAAGTTGGTCTGATGGAGCGCTATATCATTCATAATAAATATTAGGTACTTAAAATCCATGTTTTAAATCCAAGGGATGGGCTGTACTCAGATGGGTCAGTTAAATATGAGATGGTACTGATATCATATCCTGTTCAGTCATGTACTGTGAACATACTGTACGCTTTCAAAAAGGAACCTGGATGATGGATTGAATCACTAAACAGAAATAAAATCGGGGTCCAAAATGAAAAGCTGCAAAAACAAACTGAATACAAACTCTATTCATTGATGCTCGGGTTTAATAGTTGGAAACAAGGTTTCAGGTCCAGCTTTGCTCGTGTAAAACTTTTATGCAAAATCAAATCTGATGTGGAGCCATGTTCCTTCCACAAGATGGCAGTGACCTTCTATTGATGCAATAAATTACCCGAGTGGTACTGTCCAGCTGTAATGTACTGTTGTGTTGTTGTGAAGTGTGTGTTTAGCTCCCTGATTGAGGTCTCTTCTTCAGCTACAGTAGTCACATTAAAGCAAGACTGTGTCACTTTTGAATGAAAACATTTTACGTTGTTCTCTTACAAATGAAAAGATGACTTCATCAGCAATAAAACTAAACTTGGTTTGGTATGACCAGTAGTTTATGGTAGCTAATATTAGCTAATGCAAACTTTAGATGTATTTGACTGTGTAACTGACATTACTGAGACAGTTTGCCAACTTGATGACCCTATTCTACTTGTGCGACTGTAACACTGCTACTTCAGCAGTTTTAGCATTTACCATTATGCTGTAATTTCCATTTGTGGGCTCTCTTAACAACCTGCACGGGTGTAGCTGTTTATGTCATAAGTAGCTGGCTGCCAAGGAGGTGTAAAGACCTTGTCTGGGAGCTCAAAAGAAGTTCTCTGCAACTGAAACGTCAAGATCCCCTCCAGACATGTTTAGGACACAACTACTCTGCTTTGCTTTGAATGATAATTTGTGTCCGATATGGTTTAAGTATTATTTAAAATTGTTAAAATTCCTCCTTTATTGAAAAATCCAGAATCTATAAATATGCAAATATTTTTGATTTCAAAAAATTTACTACTGTCTCCTGCTGAAAAGTGTTTTCTCGTTGTATCTACATTGAAGGTTTCCACATCAAAATTGTGTAAGTTGCATACTGGTCCATGATTGGCTTCCAAACTTTATGATGTCACAAAATCAAGCTTGTACAAACACATTAAACTGAGATTTAAAGGGAACATTTGCCACCTTTTAAGTGGATGTCTAACCAGTGTTGATGATAAATGTAGTACATCAGAGCAATAAATTCCTCAGTACGTGCTATATTGACAGAGAAAGCTGAGTTCTCCTGCTCACGGAGCCGTGCCAGCAGCGCCTTCATGTACCAGGATGCATTGCACTCCGGA
The DNA here is from genome assembly GCA_916701655.1 of Sebastiscus albofasciatus. Classification (NCBI taxonomy): domain Eukaryota; kingdom Metazoa; phylum Chordata; class Actinopteri; order Perciformes; family Sebastidae; genus Sebastiscus; species Sebastiscus albofasciatus. Next base: position 36,815 of record CAKAOI010026611.1, read on the forward strand.
TGCCCGGAGGGTCCCCGCCAACCCATATCATCTTGCACGGCTACTGTAGCTGCAGCCTCGGCCTCTCTCCGCTGCATTTCTTCGGCTTGAATAAATATGACTAAATATCTGAGTCTGCCAAAACACTGTAAAATGTATCCTCGTCCATAACATCCTCTGCACACAAGTGAAGAGAACAAGGAAGTTCTGTTTGAGCGGCATCTAGAGCACGCGCTCCCTGTGGCTACCCAGAGGCGGAGACATCCAAGCTGAAATAGCAGCCTGTAGTTCTTCCTTGCATCCAACTACGTCACTGTCACGTCAAATGACGGCGCTGGATTCAGGAAGAACAACAGATTTTCAGCTTTCTCTGTAATATATAGCACGCACTGAGGAATTTATTGCTTCAATTGACTACATTTACCATCAACACTGATTGGAAAATATCCACATAAAAGGTGGCGAATTTTCCCTTTAAAAGGTTAACACATTCTGCACAGTGAAGCTCAAACATCCCAGTGAAGTAACAAGTAAAAATACATTTGAATGGAGGGGGGGGGAGAGGGGTTGCATTAAAGAAACACATGTTTAGTATATACATCATTGTCCATGTTGGCTGTGTAGTGTTTTTGTTTTTTGAAGCTACTGTCACCATGTGAGCAAGATCAGCTGAGAAATGAGGAATGCTTCAAACCACTTTCCCCAGAGCTCAGAAACACAGACCATCCCCAAACACGACCAAATAGCAACACACTGGCGTTGTTGAAATCGTTATTGATGACCTGGATATAGACTGGCCCGACAGGCAGGCGACAGGGTTCCTGTAGAGTTTAATGAAAAGCATCACTCAGTGTAGGAATTTTTTCCTCTCCAGGGCTGTGGCAGATTGAGTGTTCAGATGTACAGTCATATGTGAGCTGTAGGAAACTGTAGGACAGAAAAATACATTTGGAATTTATTAACATCGCTGTGGCATGTGGGCAGCAAATGGAGTGACTCATTCAATTTCCTCCCAATTGATTTAATTCACATACGGTTTTGATTGGATTGAATAACACTAAATGATATTGTTTGTAACTGTCAATACAGCTGTCATGCAGTAGTACAAAGCACAAGGGACATAGATCATGGGTTACAGAATCAGTGATGTAGATACTGACGATTTCTTTAATGAATAAATTAATTTCTTTCAAACTGACTGTTCTTCTATCTAACCCTGCTACTGTTACGATCCCTACAGCCTTTGCCAATATAACTGCCTCATCTGCTGAAAGCGGTCTCGTGTCTGTGGTAAAACAGGCCGACTGAAGGAACCTGAGTCTGTCTGAGTTAAAGCCGAGGTTTAGATCTCCAGAAGAGATACATATTCACCAAGTGACAGTTTTCCGATCTTCATTCCCTGTGCTTCCCTATGGCAGTACACACTGTACTCCTCAACAGACACACTGAGGACAACACAAAACTAAACCTTGGTGGTTTATAGGACATATACACTAAGGAGCAGTTGGTCTTAACGTGATAATCATAAGAAAATGTGTCATATTGTCAATACTGTCAAATGTTAGTGAAGCAAATGTGCTACAAAATCTTGAAAAGTCAGTTGCTTAAGTTGATGTACCTAAGGTCAGCTAAAAATCTGCCAATTTTAAAGCCATTTCATCTGTTTTTAAACCACTGATTTTCCTTGGAAACACGTAAACTCTCCCCCACTTTATCTCACCTGTTATAAAGAACAAGATTTTACGACGAAGTACTAAACTTAATGAGCTGTGATGGTGCTGTTCTCCACCAGGTGTGTGCGTGGATGTTTGGGATTGGAGGTGAAAATGTAAAGCAAGTGACTTGCTCTCTGCCAGCAGTGACACATTTAGCACAAGTTGCCAGATATTTTCCCAGCATTTGGGAGTGTTCTCTAAGAGCTTGGTTGCCGTTGCCTTGAAATTCACTTTGTGGCCATCGGCCTCTGGCTGTACAAGCCAGTGCGGTTTTCAGATGAGCATCACCTAGGGCAATGGCTTTAGTACTGTGTGTGTGTGTGTGTGTGTGTGTGTGTGTGTGTGTGTGTGTGTGTGTGTGTGTGTCCTGTGATGCTTGATTTCTCAGAATCTGTGATTTAGTGGGGAACAGGGATTGCAGGATTGAGCCCTCTGGAGCTTTCACTCAGTGCAGAGTGGACTCATATTTTACACTGAGACCAGCATTTTAAAGGTACTCTATTCGCTCTCTCTCTCTGTGTGTGTTTTAATCAGAGCTTCTCTGTGCTTTGTTTACATAGCCGGGCCGGCAGTGTGTGCCTTTTAGTGCATGCGAGCGTGCCCCATTGGCTAGCTCACAACTGCCTCTCTGCACTGCCCTTATACGACGATTACAGCTGATAACGGCGTCCCGACCCACGGCGTTGTCGTCGCAGAAGCTTAGCACCCTCCAGTTCCACTTCAGGTAAACACTGTTAGCTCTGTTGCTGTTGTTTGCAATATTAGCGCTGTAAGTACCGTTAGCTGCGAGCCCCGGCTCAGCCGTCCCCATGTTGAGGGCCGTTTAGAAGCAATAGAAATGCTCCCAATTTTGTGTAACACATCCATCAAACTGTACATGTTTTAAAACATTTGATTAAAAGAAACGTACATCCAATAAGCAGCATGCACAACTATCATAGCCTTGCGTATTGTTTGTCCAAGCAAACAGTTGCTGCCTGATTCCACTGTCAACATTCATCCTCTCAAAAGTGACTCATTTGTGCTCCGAGGATTTGCCAGCATCCTTGGTGTTACGCAACGCCGTGGCCATTTCACCGTCTCTCTATTCCCCTCTCTTTCTCCTGTGTACTTCACACTCACCCGCACAGATAGAAACAGATCCACAGAAACAGGATGGAGCAGATTACAGAGAGCATAGAGGGAAGACAACCTCCCTCCATCTGACCCTTGTTCTGACCATAAAATGACCTTTGCAAAACCCAAATCCAAATGTCAACAAAAGATTATCCCCACAGAGTCCCATAACACAACCGATTGACACAGCTCTTGATACTAGGACTAACGGACATGTGACAGCAAAGCACGGGTCTGAAAATTATTTTGTAGCATTTGGCTCCAATGGGTGACATTACTTTATTGTGTGTAACCAGCAAAAACACTTATTCGCTCACAACCACTGAAATTGACACCGCACAATCTTTGACGTTACTGTGAGCTAGAATGGGATGACAATCTAACAACTGATATGATCAGAAAAATGAATGGAGTATTGATTTGCTGACCAACAGTTACCTGCTGGACACAAAATCTTATGTCCAGAACATCTCATCTTTTTGATTCACACCTCATTACACATCATCCAGAGTATAAATAAATATAGTAGTATTACAGAAGAAGTTACAGTCCTATCATAAAGTCAAATTTAGTGTTATGGTTCATGGTTTCTGTAACTCTGGCTCATTCATGAGATCTATACTGGCACCCGAGATACTTCCCAGTCGATAAGCCGTGCATTTCTACGTTTTGTAGAAGTTCTATTTTGTCAAATGATTTAATGCATCACAGGCTTTTCACTCTGTGACTTTCAAGTTAATTTTCTATTTGTGTCCTGGATTTCAGTTTCATAGTCTCATGAGATCAAAGCAGATCTATTCTAGAAAATCAATCTGTTCAAATGTGGTATTAAACACTTTAGGGTCAGTGTGTGACTCTTTGTTCCAGCATTTGTGAAAATTAATGGATTCAAACAGTTGAAGCTGCACTATTGTTTTTGTATGACGGAATACGTGTGCACTTGCGTACATGTACAGTATATCTGCACAGTACATGCATCCTGTTTGACCTAACGGGACCTCTTGAGCTGGTCATGTCCATTAACAATTCTCTGCTGTCATGGATTATATATACTCTGGCTCTCTGGCTCTATACCCTGACAACACCGTTCCTGCTTTGCAACAGCGTTAACCAGACTATGAACTCTCCCCCTGCTCTCTGAGGTCAGGGTCATCTGTGGGTGAGGTCAGCTCCGCCCATTGTTAGAAATGGACAACATTAAGACCAACAAATTCCACCATATTTTCTCAAATGGATTTCTCATAAGAGTACATCCACTTATTTGTGTGCAAGGTCAAATGTGTTAGCTGTGTTAACTATGTTTTAAGTTGTCTTCCCGATATCGACCATCATATCAATTATGAATGTCCATTAGAATCAGACTTGTCATGTCACAGCTCTGCACGTCTCCTGAAGTCCCACGGTGATGCTAACACAGACATCTTAATCAATGAAAGCCACATTGTTGCAGCTGGCAGATGGCACTAAGTCCTATTTAGTTCTGTGGTCATTATTCTGAAATGTCTATGAAACCACACACACACCTGCTGTAAGCACACATATATGCACTCAAACACACACACGTCGCGTGCAAAGGTCTGTCCCTGCAGCTATAGCACAGCTTTAAGCCTGAGCTAATCTGGAAGGCAGCTTGGATGGTGTTGCCAGCGGATTTACATTGATACTAAAGCTCCCCGTAGCTTTAATGGCAGCCACTGACAGTGTTAACAGGACCTTAGGACCTCTTCAGATCCCCAGCTCCACCTGTCACAACAAAGGAAACATCCCCCCTGATGGATACTTTGATACAACGCCATGATATTTGGAAATAATCTTAGTTGGAGTCACACCACAGCACCACATCTTGGCCATGTGACTGTAGACTGCCTTTCTATCTTTATTAAGTATTTTGATTTTACAGATATATACAGTATGTGATAAATAAAATAGGGCTGTCAATCGATAAAGATATTTAATCGCGATTAATCGCACATTTTTTATGTGTTCAAAATGTACCTTTAAGGGAGATGAGTCAAGTATTTAATACTCTTATCAACATGGGAGTGGGCAAATATACTTACTTTATGCAAATATGTGTATATTTATTATTGGAAATCAATTAGCAACACAAAACAATGACAAATATTGTCCAGAAACCCTCAGAGGTACTGCATTTAGCATAAAAAATATGCTCAAATCATAACATGGCAAACTTGAGCCCAACAGGCAACAACAGCTGTCAGTGTGTCAGTGTGCTGACTTGACTATGACTTGCCCCAAACTGCATGTGATTATCATAAAGTGGGCATGTCTGTAAAGGGGAGACTCGGGAGTACCCATAGAACCCATTTTCATTCACATATCTTGAGGTCAGAGGTCAAGGGACCCCTTAGGAAAGTCGTTTTTTCCTCGCCAAAATTTAGCATAAGTCTGGAGTGTTATTTAGCCTCCTTCTCGACAAGCTAGTATGACATGGGTTTTTTAGTTTCATATGATGCCATCTTCACTCTAGCTTTAAAACGGAGCGCGCTACAACCAAAAAATCACAAGTTGCGTTTATGCATTAAAGAAATCAGTGGCGCCAAAACGACTTTCCGTTAACACGTTATTGCGTTAACTTTGACAGCCCTAAAATAAAATTAAGGAAAAATATTTTTTAATCATCCAGGCTTTGCATTTGCTTAATGTATAGTAGGTAAAATTGCAATGCTGGATTTGCTCAGAAAAGTTAAAGTTCATCTTTGACTTGTAATTATGAGAAAATGACTGAATTCATTAAATGACTTCAGTTGACCATTTTTTAATGCGGCCCTTCTCTATATTATTTTCTTCTCTATATTATTTTCGGTAGAATTATTATAAGTATAGCCTCCTCTAATATTTTAATTATATTAATTTGTTTCTATTTCCTCTGTTCTAAAAACAGCCACAATGAACAGTATTTGCCTTTATGTCATTTAATATTTATTGATTTTGTTGGGCAAGCAGGCAACTCAATCAGCAGAAGAAGAAATGTACATATGAACAATCAACCATCACCACCTCCAGCCGTCAGGGTATTATCCTGCTTCTGTAGTTGTATGTGTGATCACATGTGGCACAAAATCACCGAGGGGATTCTCCTCTACTATGTCATCTTTATTTAAAGACGGAAAGTCTATCTCAGTCAGAAGCTTGCATGATTTACTCCACATAAATACACAATAAGCGGTGCGTGTGCTCAAGTGGTGCACTTGACTGTTTGTAGTGCATGAATTTGTACACTAGGGTGCAGTACAGTAGACTGCCACACAAACTGCAGACTGCATATATTCTCAGACTATTCCTTTTGTTCTTCCAATAACCAGGCACAACATATTACAATGGGATACTTTATTAGGTTCAAGTTTTACAACCAAAAGTAAAAACAAAAATGAACATTTAAAAATTAAAGGATGCAAATAATACCTATTGCAAACTAAAAGTACACAGACAAGCATCTGATCACCCAGGGTTTTTTATTTTTATCTATGAAACATAACTTAAATACACCTGATAGCCATGCACTCTTTATTTACAACAGTGTAGAATCATTTGGGCATGGTGAAAGGACCCTGCTATGGCATGACACATGCTTTTTCTATGATACTAGAGCAGTAGGCTATTAAACAGTGTGTATTCTTTGTTCCTTGTCCATTTATTTTGTAGGCATTTGTAGCTGCAGAGGGTATCTTGCATTTATCCAAAGATCACTCAACCACTCGGTCTTGCATTTTGCGACACAAAAATTGTTTGTTATCACTATTATGTAGTCATATTATTTCTTTATATTAATCTTGTCTCTAGGTGAAGGCTTCAGATAAACCTAGTGGGTTTTTTGCCTCTTCCTGCACTGTATATTATTAATTTATTTTTTTGTTATGTTGTATAGTCTTAAATTGTGCAAAACAAATAAACAAACAATGAACAATGTTGTTAAAAACCTCTAGACTAAATAAATCACATTTTAAAGCTTTTATATTCGACCATTTGCATATGGCACTACACACATTGTATCACTTAATCCGGTTGTTAAAGAGTTTATTAAATACTACAAATCAGTTTAAACCGATAAAAGAATAAAATTCTGTATCCAATATTTAACAGAAATTGAATCAAACCAACCGGATTGCAAGAGCACTTCCGGTTATAAAATACCAAATAAAACCTACAGATAAAGGTAAAGAAATGCGTTACTATAATCTCTATTAACGTGAATGTTTAGCCCACCAAACACTCATAATCACACATCCTTTCACACTCACAGTGGTGTCACATTTATACTCCAGAGACTCTAAAGATGAGCCCCACTGTTAGATCCGTGACACAGTAATGCTTTTGTTTTGAAGGCATAATCATCTTATTTCCGGCGTAAACCTGGCGTAGCTGCCAAATGTGTCCCCAGAGAGCCAACTCCGAGTCTGAAAGCTACATCCACTGAGCTCATTACTCGTTTAAAAGAAGCCCAGTCCGGTCCAACGCGGTGTTACATTCAAGTACAGCCGGTTGTGTTGTGTGTTGTCTTTAAAGGGCCGCTGTAGCAGAGCCCTCCGGTCCGGTGGACAGTCCACAGAGGAGCGCCTCTCGGTGTGAACCGGGAGATTATTGTGCTTCTTCTTCTGCTGCCCTTCGCGTGTGATCCCTCCTCCTCTGCAGGCTGCAGGCTCGGGTCGGGTTGGGCTACTGCTACTTTCAAGTGCTCCTCGTAAATATACAAACTGAGCACACATTTAATGCATTTAAGTAAAAAAATACATCTAATTTAACACATATTGCACACTGATACAATATGGTGTTGTCCATGGCGTTTAAAATCATATTTACAGCCTAAAACAGAAGCTGTAGCTGCAGAATAAAGACAAACATGCTTATAGCCACAACTTCATTTAATGCATTTAAGTCGAAAATGCATCTAATTTAATACATATTGCACACTAATACAATATGGTATTGTCCATGGCGTTTTTAAAATCATATTTGCAGCCTAAAAACAGAAGTTGTAGCTGCAGAATAAAGACACAATGCTTATAGCCACTCTTAATGTTGCCTAGTAAAGACTAGTCTACTTAGGCTATCAAACTGTGAACAAATGTGGAACATAATAGTCATGCAGTTTTTGTTATTAGACTATATATAACAGAAATTGATACAAATATATATGAAAACCATATACAAACTGAAAGATGGTGATGGTAATTCACATAAGCAGACAGCACCTGAAAGCAGCATGGACTAAGCCTCGTGTGTGTGTGTGTGTGTGTGTATATGTGTGTATGTGTGTATGTGTGTGTGTGTGTGTGTGTGCGCTCGTTGTGTTTGTGAGGCAGAGAGTTGCGTGCGAAGAGCTCGACATGTCATTCAGAGGAATCCGCCACCTGAAACGCGAGGAAGTGAAGGCGACTCAATTGGGTATAAAGCATCAGCCAACATCTGCCCCGAGCAGTGCAAAGCTGATGAAAACATCAGCTCGGAGCTCGCTCAGGACCTCTCCGGTTTATTCTATTTCCCTTGGATTTATCATTTGGCTTTACCGAGTCGGTGCACCCAGGGAGACGCATCTCTTTTCTGCACTTTAAGTGGATGTGACTCCACAGCCATCACTATACTGGAATTAACTGCTATCCCCAGGGATTTGGGGTCAGTGCTTTTATTATTTGACGTTTTTATTGTTTCTTAAAATTCATATTTTATTGTTTATTTTTAGGGATGTCTTCTGTGCTTTTCTAAATATTGATTAGTTGCACCAGTGTGTTGAACCTATAACTATATGGCAAGTGTTATTGGGATATTTCATATGCCACAAATATTAATGCAATTATACTATTCTGCTTACATTTTAATTATTTTGCTTTAATTTTTGGGATTACTGCATTTCACCATATGGAATTACTCTTAATGACATAATGTGCAACAACCAGTGTGAATGTGTTACATGTGTGAAGTTGAAGTTAACGTGCTCTCTATCTCCTCCGCAGCGCACCTGTTACCTCCACGGAGCGCGACATCATGATCCCTCCGGGAGACTGCATGTACGCGGGCAGAAAGAGGAGGAAGCCCGTCCAGAAACAGTTAAGGCGCGCTACTCAACATGTTACATTATATTGTTAAATGATTGCACATTTTGTTTATGCTTTTTTTTCCTATTACCCTGCCAACATGCAATGGAAACTTCACTCTCCACCTTATGATTTAAAGAGTAGCATTATTATAATGAAGTTTACAGAGCTGCAACACCATGAAAGTGCAAATATAACGGTATAAGCTTCAGTTGGTATTGACTGCTAGTTTTAATAGAATTTGAGCACATGCTATAATATCTAGCAGTAACCATCATAGCAAACATAATATTAATTATGAAGTACTTATTATAAAGTGGTTATTTAATTATAAGCCTCTTACTCACTATAGCTTAATATTACATGCCTATATGTGTATTTGCCTCCTTGATCCCTAATAATTAATAACAGTAGAATAACATTCAGCATAGATTATTATTTTATTATTTACTTTGCATGTTCATGTCTTTACCTGCAGGTGTAGGAGTCAAGGTGTGTGTTTGGTTCACAGTGTTTTAGGTACTTTTCAGTGCAGAGGACAGGTTTTTGTTTTTGGGCCATGTTGTCAGCTGATGTCATGAATAGTGAATTGCAGGTTATATAAGTTTTAGAAGAGGGAAGTGGTAATTTAACAAGGCCCGTGGCATTTATAAAGTTTTCATGTTTTGCACAGCCTTCGCTGCTGATCTGAAAGGAAGTCTTTGCCACATCAAATCAATACGGTTTGTGCACTGGACAGAAAATATACCTGAAATTGAAGTCTGCTAGTTATGCCACCAGATATTCTTGAATTATAATACAGTGCCTCCAGTTATCCATTGATTTTCTTTCTTTAATTCTGAAATAATAAGGTTGTTATGGTATCTTTAGTTCCTCGTAGATGTTGTCAAAATCACAAGTGAAGAAAACTTTAGCTTAGCTGAATAATCCGATCAAAGCGTGACATCCACATGCTTTTCTTTGTATATTTTCTAATAGTAACCTGTGGAGAATAAGTGATTATTCGTTCATCGGGATAAAACAAAGTCGAAGCATTCATGTGAAAGTATTCAGTCTCTGTGGAGATGATCAGAAACTCTCAGCTGTGGAAATGGGAGCTGACCATTACATATACGGATCATGTTAAGTTCAGCTGGTAGCGCTGTGGTACCTCATACTAAAACACACAAATAACTTCTGTGCCTAAGGAGCATTCTACATGCTCTGCGCCGCTGAGAGGGATCGTGCAACGGGTCCAATACCTTTAATATCAGGAGTTGATTAGAAAAGTAGAACAGCCACAGTGGATTTAAGTAAATACAGATGCATTACTTTAATGTAAACCTACAAGATTCATGTCTTTATTTATGTATATGGAAAGATATTCTGCAGGAATAGAAACAAAACTCTTGACTCATTTGTTTTGTCTTGTTGTAAAGACACAAATGTTACTGCCAAATAAAAAGACTTGTCACTGGAGGAAACACAATTGAGTGTGGTGCATTGTGTACCGGAGAGGGCTGAGTCAAAAGGAAATACAGTTTAAAGAAAGAGAGACTTGTGTAGAGTGTGGTTTATTTGGTCATATAGCTCTACTTGGGTTGGCAAGGTGCAGCGCTTGCCAAGCAAAACATGATTGATATTATAAAGAGGAACGAATATGAAACTAAATTGACAGGCGTCTCTTTGGAAACCATTTCTTAAGAATAAATTCATACCAATGCTTCTTTTAATAGTTTGGTGCCCTATTTTTCACGTTGATCAAAAAATCAAATAGTCACACAGTCTTACGAGTCAAGTATTGCTCCACTTTTTCCCCAGAGATTGAGTTGATATGAGTGTTTGTTTGCTTGTGTCCTGTATTTAATGTATCTTACACATTAAATACAGGATCTTATCCAGAGTTTAGAATTTAGAAAATGTATAACAGTAATAATTGTAACATCTTTTAATATTTTTTAAAGCTTCAGGGGTTGGCCTGCTGGCCGTGTAAGCTATATAAAAAAAACCTGTGTCATGTAGTGTGGATGAGATTCAAACTAACTTTGTCGTAAACAGTAGCATGGCTCCTACAAGTTAGTCCTTTTCCGTGTGCTGCTGTCATTTAATGCCTGTTAAGGAGGGTCTCAGTGTAATCAAGTACACTGAAACACGTGATTTTTTGGGACCATTTAGTTAAAACTATTCTTTTTTTTTTTACAGCTGAATGCATGACTTCTGATCGTCTATCCCCCGCACACGTCCTAATGCCCATTTAACCCCATTTTTCTCTCTCCCCCTCTGTCTGTCTCATCATCAGGAAGCCGTCGTCTGCCAACGAGAAAACCAACCCGTCCAAGAGGCACAGAGACAGGCTGAATGCTGAGCTGGACCGGCTGGCCAGCCTGCTGCCGTTCCCCCCGGATGTCATCTCCAAGCTGGACAAGCTGTCCGTGCTGCGCCTCGCAGTTTCCTACCTCCGCGTCAAGAGTTTCTTCCAAGGTAAGGAAGGTCGAAAGACCACATTTTTAATGGCAGGTGGAGGGGGGTATTTGGTTTATGTGTGTGTGTGTGTTTGTCTCTGAGTTCATAGGAAGTTGTTGAGTTGATATACTGGGTTGATAATGGGATATCTGCTGCTGTAAACCGGCATATAGGTCAATCGGTGTCCACCTCTGATACACATTTATTATAAAACTGAGCCACTAACAAATGTAAATTGATTCTAATACAAGAAGATACATACAAATCTATATTATTAGTAGTGGTAGTAATGTGTATTTGTTTTAGTAATATCCTGGTTTCAGTAGAAAATAAACACGAATACTACTTTGCAATATCTTGGAAATTGTCACTTTAAATATATTCTATATCATTTAAAAAATATAGCCTTTTAGAAGCTGAAAAAGTCTTCCTTAGAGCCACACTATATTAGTCAAACCCTTGTGCTGAACGGGTAAGAATCCCTATAGGCTCCATAACATGAAGTTGTGAGAGAGATACAACCTGACAATGCAAGGAGCAAAGAATAAACAGCACAGTTTGCATTACAGGAAGTGTACTCTTCTGCGTTGTCTTTTACGTCACTTGCTATATTTTGTGGTCATGCTCCAATAACTGACATAGCAGAGAATGTGTTTCTTGTGATGTCTCATTCTCCTGTGATGCTGCCTTTCTTTAAGTCAGTGACGATGATTCATTATGATTCGAGGAAGGTGTCTGTGATAGCATCACCGTAGATATGAGGCACTGTTTGTCTATTCGCCCACCCCATCTCCCCTTTGTGCCATGTAGTCACATGTAATTAAAAGTTATATCAAGGCACACTCTTGTTTTTCCCACCCTCCCGCCAAACACTGAATGCCTCCCTTCCTCTCCTCATGTTGCTCCACAATCCACTTCAAATATTCATGGGCCGCTTCAGAACGTATTTCGTTGTCGGTGGCCTCGGCGGCTGCCTTATCGACTCAGAGTCTACAGGCACAGCTGGATGCGACAGCTCGAAGACAAGAGGTTTTTTTTTCATATGAAGAGGAAAGAATAAGCATCTTTCCTCTATATTGCCAGGGAAAATGCTTGTAATAAAGTAGAGGGAGGATGAAGGGAAGAGGAGGGCAGCGGAGAGGAAGCAGCATAGAGAGGTCCTGTGAGGATCACTGTGTTCCTAGTCCTGGGGGCTGAAAGAAAGTCCTCATCGAAAGCTGTTTTCTTGGAGAAGTCAGCGAGAGATTTGTACGCTTCTGACCGGCTGAAAGTTTTTCAGCCATCTCCTCTTCGACACATGTGGCTCTCCTCTTTCACCTTATGCTCCTCTGATCCTTGCAGCACCCTTAATCTCCATCATCTGCTGCCTTGGTTTGGCATGGCACCCAACAACTGGCATCCTGTTGGCCTCGAGTCATGCAACTTCACACACACACACTTGCATGTTTTACCCTGAATGCTCATGTAGCTTAGCCATCACGCAAAGTTGCAGTACAGGTGCTAATTGGACTTATCAAAGGTGCCTTTCTCGGATAAGGAATCACGCAGAGATAAAGAGCACAACCGCTGCCTCAGTGAAGTAATATCAGTGCCAAGCGTGAGCTGCAAAGGGACCTATTTATTGGAAAATGGAGAATGTTCAGTCGTGTGTGAAACTGCTAAGAGTGTCAAAAGGTGTGTCGAAAGTGAGTCATGGCGTTGCTTGTGTGTTCTCTGACAGTGCTAATAGCTTTCTGTGCTCACCTTCCAAAGTTTTTAGGCACTAATATTAACAGTAAATGTGGCTTTTATCAGGAATTATTTTAAGATCTTCTATTCTGAACTCTTTAAACATGCATTAATGCCAAAGCCTGTATTTGTTTCCTCCAACACTGCTGGATGCCTTGTTATCGGTGGCAGTAGTGACCAGTTTAGCTGGCTTTTAATGCTACACTAATGAGATTAATCAGAGTGGAACATGATGGATTTGGTTCTGTATACATCTGCAATCTCTGCCCTCTCTCTCTCTGGTCAACTCACTTGACTCTCAGAGTCACAGTTTTTCCGCTGATATTTAAACATGGAGTGTGGCCAGAGAGCTCTTCCAGATAAATCTTAAGATGAGCAACAAGTACATATCCACATCCTTCCTGTGGTTTGGAACAGTCATAATCATCTCTTTTTTTCTTTTTCTTCTTCGTTGAACACTGAGTCGTTCACTGAAAACATGCAATGAAACCAGTTCAAGTTTCGTTTGCATTTATAAACAGTTTTATGGAGGAGGAATGAAGATGTCTACTCATACTGACGCAGTTCTTCTTTTTGTCCACCGGGGGGACTGTGTGAAGTTTCTACTCAGTCATGACTGATGATCAGCTCAGTTAGTTGTGATTAAGTGGCTACGGGATTTGGCTAAAAGTTGGACTGTGTGATTTGTTTTGTTGTTTTAAAACAGATTTACTGACATCATTTACTCCATTATAAGACAGTTGAAGGTTTAGACACAGATGAGAAGAAGAAGAAAACGGTGTGGCAGCAGGTGGTTTTGGGTGCACACTGAGATTCTACCGGTTGTCTCTGTTGCGTGACTGCTCAAGGGTGGAGCACTGTGAACAGTATGTGCCTATGTACTTCATGCAAATATACCCCTAGGCTGTGTGTGCCTGCATGTCTGTGTGTGTGTAAATATAAAGCGGCACCAGACAGAGATTCACCTCAGCTAGTTTCCCTTATTCATCATATTCCATGAGATTCAGCCGTGATGTGCTTACGGGCACAACGAGCTACATGACCTGAGATGACTCCATGTGCTATTTCATCCCAAACTGAAAAAAAAAAAATATATATATATATATAAACAAGATTTATCAATTTTGCACTTTTATAATTGATTAATACAAATTAATATCCTTTTATAGAATTTTGTTTAGTCTGCCTTGAGGGTGCAAATATCCACTAGTGCACAATAAAAATACACTTTTCACAAGGATGTTTAGACATGTAAATATATTTGGATATAAGAAGATATCATTCATATTTTAAACTCACAATCCACTTGTTCAGATTCAAACTATCATACAGTTTAACTTTATTTGCAGTTGAACTATAAAAACTGATTTTATTTTTAAATGGGCTGCCCCACTGGACAAATATATGTCCTTTATTAGTATATAATCACTTATCTCTATTTGGAAAAAAATGGGCCACAAGTCCAGAGGGGGCCCTTCGAAAAAAAATGAATTAAATAATAATTTTTAAAACCCAAATCATCAGTTCATAGCCGACAGGCTTTGTCCATTGTTTTTTGCTTCATTTTTTATTTTAGGTCAGTGTATCTATATTTTCAGCATTTTTCAGGCAGATGCCCAAGTGAGTAGGTTCACATGAATGTGTGTGTGTGTGTGTGTGGGTGGGTGTGTGTGTGTGTGACAGTCAGCAGGCTGTAATTCCCTTCTCTTCCATGTTAGGTCTCTGCCCTCACTGTAATTGCTGAGCTTGTTAAATATTTACCCTCAGGATTAACTATCCCTCCTCCTTTGTCTTTCTGCCCGATTGCCTTTAATTCTCCTCCGGTGTGTACGTGTTGTTATTTTTTTTAGGAGTCTGTTTTGTGAGATTGTGTTTCACTGCCTTTTATCTCATTATTTGAAACCAGGATTTTGCTTTGTTTCAAATATTTAATCAGGTTACGACCATACTTTCAGAAATGATCGGGTAACTAAAGGCAAATCTTCAAGGGAATATTACCTTTGTAATTAATTTGTATTATTGCTGAGATGCTGACTGGGAGCTGTTTTTTGTATTTCAGCAGCATAAGAAACTAACGGAGAGAGGAGAGGTCAACAGGGCTTGTGATGATAATCAGATGGGAGTTATAAGGTGGAGGACGTAGAGACCACATACTAAAGGACAGACCCTCTTCCCAAATGTACAGCCTGCCCTCCTATTTATAAGGCTAGTGTATAGCACTGCTATAGGCTTGATATCAGTTGATGTTGTTCATGCTAATGCGTTAATATTAGCTGCTGGCCTGATATGTATCTCATGAAATCTGAAGTGGTGTTGGCGCTCCTTTTGTGGGTTGTGTTTGTGTATAATGTGGTCACATCCTTGGTTGGTTTGCAGCTTTGTTCCCTCTCACACTCTCTTTGTGTCTCTGGTAAAGCAGAACATTTACAAAGAAGAATTCTTTAAGAAGAAGTTAATTGTAAAGCATGTAAGCTTGTGACCAGAGGATCAGCGGTTCAAATCTCCAGAATAACTGGAAAAGTTTCAGTTGCTGTACTGTACTTGTGTTTTTGAAACAGAGCATGGCGTTGCGTTGACATTAATCCCTGACAGCTGCAGTACAATGTGTTATATATATATATGAATGAACGTTGGGTGTGTGTACTTTTGTGTGCTTGCCATGGCGGCTGTTTTTACTGTGTGTGCGATGAGGTGTGATGGACTTTTATTTTGAGGGCGTCTGTCACCTTCTCAGGTCTTGACCCTCGTGGCGCTGCGATCAGATTCCCCATCACACCCTTAGGGGTAAAAAGCAGCATTGGCACTAATCCATATGTGTATCTCATTGCCCGTATCTACCTCTCTCTCTTTCCTCATCATCATTCTTGGGATCACATACAAAGAATGCATCATCTCTTCCAGCACACCAGCTTCTCCACCCTCAGTATTGACTCACAACAATGTGCTTTTGTGGACCTTCTAACCACATTGCGTTCTGTTCTGTTCAGCATGTTTTGCATGGTTTTTCCACTTTTATATTTTTTCAGCCACTGCCCCAATTAGAGCGACATCCCAGAGAGACATAAATTAGTAAATTTAAGTTGATTGATGGACTAAAGAGTTTTTGTTTATTGTCTTTGGCTCTGGGGAAATGGTGTGACCATTGACCTCAAATGATTCAAACTACAAATTTGCAACATCCTACAAGAACCCTCCCTTAAACGAGTGGAATATATTCGCCAGTAAGCTAACTTCCTTATTGTTGCTTATTTCATAATATTGTAAAAAGTACAATATACACAAGTAGAATGACTGCATCTCACCCTCAATGGCAGGATTTTTCATTTACTTTTAGATCAACATGCATCAGCCTGTGCTTCTTGTTTGGCTTTTGGCATCTGTATTTGGTCTGTTTGACCCCGCCTTTGTACTTTAAAAATCTTCAAACTTAAAAAAACACATTCTTTTACCTGTTAACTGTCTCTATTTCACAACTGCTGTTCAACCCAAGTGACAGCTCTCTCCCCACTATCAGTGGGTTGAAAAAGTTTGCGCCTTCCTTTGGAATATTGCATATATCTAAAATCCGTCACATGTATCAATTGCAAAATAATACATGCACCCACATTATTCAACACAATACAAAGCGATCCTCCACTTTAGTCCTGCATTTGTACTCTCTCCTGCATAGTTAACCTGGAAACCATCTATATGACTTCGGTGCTATATTGCTATATTACTACATGATGATCTGCCCTGAAAATCATCAGTCTTCCAATATATCATAACAACCCCTGACGTTACCACCAAAACAAATCTCATGCACAAATATAAATGCCTGTGGTGTAAACGTATCCGCATCACAACAAGGTGTATTTATAAGTGTGTGTGTCTCTGAGATCCCTCAATTAAAGCCCCACCTTCACTCATAGCTGTCAGTCCAGTCAGGGCGTTGACAGAGTATGGGAACACACATACATAGACACACAAAATGTGGTGAGAGACTCAAGTGCAAGTACATGTACCTATCAATGCCGTGTGCAAGTCAGTTTCAGTGTGTGTGTTGTCTGCCTCTAAATGCTGGGTGAGCTATAATAAAAGAGGAAGAGAAAGACCGCAGACCCCACAGACTCACGGCAGGCGTACGCCACTTGTGACGTCAGCCAGCAGACAGGAGACGGTTTTGTAACTAACCCACCATCGTGCAATAGAAGAAGGAGGAAACAAGACAAAACAATCTAATCAGCCTAGATCCTTATTTCCTCATCTACACATTTTAAGAGAATTTCATGGTTGTAAGCCCCCTCTTCCGGACTCTTCGGGTTAATCCTTTTCATGTCAAATTTGTATGAAATCGAGTCAATGCAAATCATTCGATTTCCCAAAGAGGGAAGTGCTGCAGCGTGATGGCTGTTTCTGAATGGAGTCTTTGCTCAGGGGTGAAAATGTGTATCAGGTCACATTATAGACGGACTTTGTGTTTACTAAACTCTCAGTGACCCCACTCTTTTTTCCTTCCCCATGCTCTGCAACCCAAAGACAGACAACACTGTAGGGCAGAGGCCAAGACAAATCAGCAAGCTGCATGGACTATAAATGAAGTGGAAAGGTTTAGCATTAGAAAGGTCAAAATGTGGTCAATTCATTGTTGTTGTGAGTTTATGAAACAAATTGTCTCCGTGCTCGAAATTTCCGGTGAATCATAGACTGCAACACACAGTTGTTAACATTGCTAAATGTTGCAAGGAGATAGGATTGGCAGCTTGTTCACCTTGTCTTAGTAGTCTGTTCCAGTTCAAATGTGCACATGTTATTACCCTAAACTCATAGTTTAGTCATCTTAGTCATCTGTTGTTTGCTCCTTAAAGCAACACTCTAATTCAACATTTTGGGAAATATGCTTATTCACTTTCTCGCTGAGTGTTAGATGAGAAGATTGATACCACATACCACAAGGAGAGTGGTATCAATCTTCTCATATAAATCTCAGCACGAAAGCGAATACACTTATTTCCCAAAATGTGAAACTATACGTTTCATTTTCTTAAGCATACAGTGTACCTCCTTCTCAGTGTTACTTTGGCATGAAGCCTATCCCAGCATAGGTGGAGGGTTGGTAAACAGCTTTGACAGGTCCATCACAGTAAATCTAAGATCCACTGTTTAAATATTTATCTACATTGCATATTTGGACAGAGGGCAGAGTTAGCACCCTTGTTAGTTCATAGAGGTTTTGAAACAGATTTCATGACTACATCCAAGAGGCACTTGATATAGATTTCACACTTAGCCCATGTTGTTGCAAATACACGGAAGGGCCCTTTGTATTTTTATGCTCAAAACACTAAAATGCCACACAAAGTATGAAATGAAGAAAGATTTATTCTTTTTTATATGTCATATGGCTGTAGACACGTGTTCACCGACCATTTCATGAGAATCCAAAACTTTCAAGGGACCTATTCGGTTGACCTGTGGCACTAGTATCATCCGCTCCCAGGTTGTGACTATGCAGAGTGCACAGCTCATTAACCCATTTGTTACATCTGTCTGTACCTTTTTTGAAGTGAACACTCAAACTCACTGAAGGTCAAAGCCTCTGACCTTTTTTCATTCGCCCCTGTTGTTTGACCCAATCACGGGGATTAGGAGATAGAAATCACCAGGAATCAGTTAAACTTCTTGGGTAATTGGAGAATCAATGCTCACATGCTGATTTCTCGATAGTTGCGTAGGTCGATTGCACATTTGAGTCCTCCAGCACGCAATGCTTCAAAGCCCGAAAGGATGCAAGGACTCCAACCCATCAGACCATCATATCAGTTAAATGTCATATGTCACGACAAGCCTGGAGATAGATACAAGCAGACTGGCCAGCGCTGCTCTGGTGTTGGTGGCACGACATCTCCAGTTCACCCGCAGCTGTTACATTACAAGACTTTTACATTACGAGTAATGAAAGGTGATGCTTGCTAAGTGGACAAAAAGTGGCATTTGAGTTTTCGTGTTCGAGTAACCAACTCTATTGCCACCAAGTCACATTCTCACGATTTCTTTTGACAGTTCATTAGATCATTCGAGATAGATTCTCATCATCAGTTTTAGTGATCAACACACATTTATAAGACCTAGTGATGTGTATTGATTTAGAGCATCCAGGGAGATAATAGATAACAGCAATCCCAATCCATGTGTGCGTGTTTGCTGTTGAAGCAGAGAAAATTTGCTCTTATGTGTGATTATCATTATCAAATGGGGCTCCAGATTCACCCTGTCACCCCATTTCTGTCTACTATATTATACTATTTGTTTATTTTTTTTTATCTTTGTCAATGGCTAATATTTCTGTCTCTCTCTCCTCCTCCTTTTCCCCTTCTTCCTCCCTATGGGGTTCTTGTGCCCTTCTGTTTGTTTCACTGACCTCTGTGAAAGAAAATCACCTCTCATCTCTCCATGTGCTTCATGAAGAGTGCGTGATCAGGCTAAATGCCAGTGCTCAGGCTTTTCTCCTTCCTCTTTCCTCCACATGCGATGTCTGTAATTCCGTGCTACGCGTTCTATATACAAACGTAGATGTATGGCCGCTTAATACATTTCCAGTGTAAATGTTAATGTGTTCTCACTGTTATGACTAACCTAATACCAGTGCTCAGGGTCTTATCATTCCTGTCCTTTATTTTGGCATGCTAAAACCCTGTTCATTTGTTGGGAACTGGGTTGGACATAAAAAGGTTTATACACTAAACTAATATACTTATAATGATAGGGTTTAAAAAAACCCAACTAAGTCACAGACAAGTATTTGTGCAACATTTTAACATCTTTAATTTTGGCCATTTTAATACTAAAAATCACTAGTGGTTGGGTCAATATAGCAATATTGAGTTAACTTTACCCAGGACCTATGGGTAGAACCATTGTGTCACTCACCAATCAAAACCAAGACAATGGATTGTGTTGACAGTGTTTGTGCCATTTTTTTTAAATTGGGAATATTTACTCAGCTATATATATATATATATATATATATATATTGTGCTATATTAACCCAGTGCGTGGGTCAATTTTGATTCTCCTAGACTTATTTTTTTCAAAGTGTATAGATACAGTATATATTTCCTTTGTTGCTGCAAACATATAGTCATTACCCACCCAGTGGTTCCATGCTAAATTGCACATTAGTTGCATGTCGGCTCACTCTCCCACCCTCTTGCATGTGTGTTTGCCCCCTCCGCAGTAATCAGCGATACAATAGCTGTTAACTAGCGCGACAGGACAGCCACGCTAATCCCTTGTATGTGTCGAGAACCATGAATGGAGAAGCCGCCTTATGCATTTAGGCTCCTCACAGCTAACTCATTAGTTGCTTGAATCAAAGGCATGACACTGGCTTTGTCCCTGCCTGGCCTCTCGTGCCACAGACACTGAACTCGCTTGAGTGGAGTTGGGCTCTGTTGTCCTGGGGGGCCAACAGAGCCCCCCTGGGATCACAAAAGGCCATAAGTGAATTACTCAAATCAGTGCCGAGGGGGGCCCCCCGCTAGACGCTAACCGTAACAACTAGTGGCGGCCGTGCAGCAATGGGAGGTGTGTTTGTGTGCAAGTGAGTGTGTGCGAACAGACGGGTAGAGTGTGTGTTTGAGTTTGAGTGAGTGTGAATAGACAGCCAGGACTCATGCGGAGGGAGCAGAAGCCTTTGTTGGCCCAACACTATTGTTGGAAGCTGTCTTGTGTAATTACTGCCACCGCTACTGCCTAGCGCGCCGCACTGCCTGAGCAGGGGAAGCTCAGAGGGACAAGGAGGGCAGCAACAAGCACACCGAAGCCCCTGGAGTCGGGAGTTGATAATTATATCATGGAAGCGCTTTAACCATGCAGCGGTGCTACAAACACGCTGACAAATCCCAGCTGTTGTTTTGCATAGTTTATGATATCATGGCATTCAATTAGAAATCTCACATGCTGCTCTGGAGTCAAGTATATTTGAAGTTCATAGGGTGTGCAAACTGTAGTTAATCTGCAGTTGTTGAATGGTAATGTTATTGGCAGACATATTTATTATCACAAACATTTGTTCTGCTATTGGTTTGCAGCGTAGCTGTGCTATTTTTATAAGCACGCCAGCGTAGCATGCTCAACCCCAACTATAACCCTTTTGGCTTAGATTAACTAATTTCACATTGCCAATTTATATTCATCCCTCTGTCCCCCCCCCCCCACACACACACAACAAACAAATAGACTTTGTTGATCTCCATGCAAACATGCAATATGGCTTACATATTCAGCACCGCCCAAAGCCACATGTTGATAACTCATTAAGCCTCGGAACAGTCATTTTTTTATTTGTTGTGGCATGCGGGCACTTCTGCACAGAAACAGCTTCCTGAGTTTAGGAAAAAGTTTTGTGACTGTTTATTGTGAGATCATTGAATTTGAATTTTGCAACAACGCTGGAATGCTTATGACCAACAGAAGAAGTCCTACATGTGGCCTTGATTGGAATTCAGCATTGCAGAAGTAACCAAATCAATAGTAGAACACAAGAATCAAATTTTGTCCTTTTCAATCTTGCCTCTGTCCCTCTGTTGTCCTGTTCCAGTGCTGTTGAGGCAGCCCACAATGAACTGATTGATGACGTGACATAGATTCACTCCCCTGTTGCCTCCAAGTGAGCACTCAAGGCCTATTAGCTACAGCACAACCAATTTAACATGGCCACCCGCATAAAAAGCTCACTGGTGTCCGTAATGCGATCTGTTGATGGCTAAACCGAGCGAATGGAGAGCCTATTCACAGCGGCTGATTAATGAACTCAGCGACACCGCTGCTCTGGCACGATGCTGGTCGACATCTCACCGAGGCAAACCGCTAACCAGCAAAGTATTGGTGTGAAAGGGGGAAGAGAGTGATGATTAAATGTAACAAACTGCGTCGTGTGAAACACAGTCTGCAACCTCACCTGAATGCATCACGATCCTGGACGCTAACACTGTCAGCTTGGCCACGAAAAGAGTGTTAAATCCTTGACAAAGTATTTCCCTGCATACATTCGGTGTATGTTTAAATACCAACACGAAGTTGAGTGATGGAATGAAATACAAAGGAACTGAAGCACAAGCCTTTCATAAGCGCTACTACTACTGATATAATCAGGATTGTGTTTGTTCTCTGAAGACTCGCGTGGCATGACTTCCACATGTACTACATGTCATCAGGTTGTGTCTGTGTGCTGGCTGCCGGGGCATACTGTACCGTACATCAGACCGTTTGTTTTGTCTGTCACCTCCATTTAACTTAATTGAAGCATGCCTCAGTGTGCAGCAGTGGCCAGGCCCGGTCCCTGCTGTTGTTCCCTAATGTAAATCGATATGTTTCCATGCGGTTGGAAAGATCACTAACCAAAGGTGGCATTTGACCCGATACAGCTCAATACGCTAACTACCGTCAGCCAGATGAGGTCCCCTTTCATCAGCATTTGATATGGGAAAACAGGAGCACGTAACTCGCCCGAGTAAAAATAGTTCCTCAGATCATGTCATGTGAAGTTAGGGTTATTTTGGAGAAGCTCTGGGGGGAGGAATAGCTTTTTTTCAATCTCAGACAGAGTGTGTTGTAAATTCACCGTACAAATTTAACTGATACTGAACCCTGATATATTGCTTTGCATGCTGTACATTGCAAAAAGTATTTCAGTGAGAAAGGGCCATAGTAAGGGCTAATTAAAGATAACTAGAGAATGTGATTGTGCAAGAGGGTGTTTAATAGGGTTTTTTTTTATTATTATTGGCTGGCAAGCCTTTGATGCACTCTGTGCACCCAGAGCAGACTGAACTCTGCTTGAACTCTGGCTTTCTGCTGAATTATGATCGAATGAGTGAGCACGACAACATATTTTTAGGGTGGAGAGCGACGCAATCAGAGGGTACAGTAAAAGGGAGAGATGGTAAAGACTTCTTTATCACACATGCACACATATGTACACTTTTACTAGGTGCGCCGAGAAGAAAGACAAAGTGAAGCCAAACATCAGTTAACAGCAGTGGGATGGTCTCTGACTGACAGCATCCAGGCACATTGGTAAAGAGGAGCAGCTCTGCAGGGGCAAATGTCTCACCCAGGCAGCCAGGTATCCAGTGAGTCAGGATGGTGAGAGTGTGTGTGTGTAGGGGGGTGACTGAGAGAGAGAGAGAGAGAGACAGAGAGAGGCAGTTGCGTGACTTGTGCTTGGCTCAGCCCTTCATCCCCCCAGGCGTTATTTGTTAGCCAGGAGAAAGGAGGGTATATCTTAAGTGTTCAACAGTAAACAGAGCCGCGACGGGGGCCCTAATGCTCACTGGGATTTATTTGAGATGTGTGCACTTGTGCGTGTATGCGCATGTGTGCACTACAAAACAAATGATGGGCAGGGTTAGGGAATTCATCTTGTACTCCGTCATGTATCAACCTCGCTTGAAATTTCATCACACGGTTAAAGCCAATGAGAACAACTCCAGTGGGAAGTGATGATTTGTATATACACACATCTACACACACTCTACAAAAATTTGTCAAGACGCTATTGACTCAAGACATCTTAGTCATTCTAAGTCATCTTAGAATGGTTTCCATTATTTATAACTGTGTTGAAATTGTTAATTCTACTGAAAAACTTGAAACCAGCAAAAAATGTAATGGAAGATAAGTGTGGTTGAAGCCAATCTTTCCATATTTTAGTGTGTTTGTGTGTGCGCATGCTGGATCGCTGGCCCCACTGGAGGTTTTCAGTAACATCACCAGCACTAAAGGCCCACTGGGGGAGTTCATGGTGAAAGCTCTCTGTGGCTTTCTGAGTGGATTAAACTGGAGTTTCAACTGGAAAAAAGGAAGAGAAAAAAAAGAGAAAAAGAAGTAGTGAGTGAATAATAGAGGAGAAGAATGCTATTTTTATGTTGCAGTCCTTTCTTGAGATGAGTTGTTGTTTTTTCTGTTCATGATATTCTTTGGATTTAAGACACTAGTAGTGAAATCAGCCCATCACACACCTTGGAAATAGGAAATTTAACTATTCCATTGTGAAGCATTATACGTCCCATTCCTTTTATTAAAACCAAATATAGGAGTGACATTTCCAAAACAGGCATAATAAATGCATTGTAGTTGTTTTTTGTAAAGATTAGTACAAATGTAATCAAGCAAATTGGTGCATTTTCAGCAGTGTTTCAATGCCGCTGTCAGATATTCAAATGACAACTCTACTGTTTTCACCACTCACATGTCAACTGACACTTCGACTGCGTCATCTCTTTCTCTTCTATACTGACATTTTGATTCTTTTCAGTGCTTACGTTTCCACTGCCACTTTTAACACCTGCAGGTCTCAGATCGTTTGCAGATTCACTGCAACTTTCAGGGCTTAATGGGGACTTCCACTTCAGCCGACACTTCATCTTTCAATTCATACACTTGAGCTGGCACTGATCTCTTTTTAGGCTTTCACTTTGACTGACACCTCCAGCTCAATTCATCTCCCGACACCTCGGGTGACATTTCAACTCCTTTCAGCGCTTGAACTTCAACTGAATCTTCAACTTCACCCAGTGCTTACACTTCAACTGACTTTTCAGCACTGCCATTTCAACTCCTTTCAGTATTTGCATTTTGACTGAATCTTTAACTACATCTCAAACTGTTTAAGTATTTCAAATATAACGTGCTAAATATCAGCAGTGAGTACAGAAAATGTAGCCTTTTCTAGTTAAATATGACTTTTTTTATCTTCAAAAAATGTCCCAAGAGTTTTATTCTATCTGCAAGGATCATGGCCGAGCTGTTCACGGAGGTTCCTTTGTGTTTGTGACCTCATTAGAAATGGAGCCACAGGCACCAAGCCTCTGGACTTTTTCAGGGACGAACACAGCGCTGATCTAATGACTTATTCATCAGGCACAATGACACGACCTCTTAAAGATGGTACATGACAGAGAGCAAAAGGGATCAAGTCAGATCATCATATCAGGTGCAGGAGCTCATCATGGCTAATGCAGCGAGATAAGTGAGGTCTGAGTACAGTACGGGCTGGAGTTGCAGATATCCCGGTGTTTGTTGAATTCAGATATAAAGCCAACTCGGAGGCAACGTAGCGGATATTTGCAGGAATGAGAGCGAGAAGGAGGGAGGGAGAGAGAAAGAAAAGAGAGAAAATGACAGAGAGGTGGTGGAGAGAAGTGTCAGACTCTGTTTCTGTCCCTGAGGATCGTGTTTAAATTGGCATGTTGCAGAGAGAGCCCTGTTAGACCGAATTTAAACAGCTGCCGGCTTCACCCACAGCAACACACACACTGGGGCCCTCCCCTGCTCTAAGGTTGCGTGCGGAGCCGGGAAATTCTCCATGCTAATGTGCCAGGGTTTGTTTTCATCATCAAATTGCAAATGTTTTAAATATGCATCACACACGCATACGCACACACACGCTCACACATGTACCCACATTTATCCAGTCAGAGCATTGACAGACTAATCCTTGTTTTCATACAGTGTCATGTGTCAAATGCTGAGCTGGAAGTGGCTTCCACCCATGTTTATTTTTCATACACCACTCCCATAATTTCTCAATCATATTTTATTTCTAACACAGCATTTCTTGACCCGTAATGGATCTCAACGCTTTCTCTGGCTGTGCCTCCAGATTAACACGTGCGAGAGCTTTTCACAGCGCGGGATAACAATTAGCTTTAGAGCAGGGAGATTAAAGACGGAACAAAGTCTTGGCATGTTTATATACTGACTGTACAGCCTGGGATAGAAAGCTTTCACTCCTTAAGCCCTTAAACTGCAAGTTACTATCAAGGCATGTATTCTAAATAGTCATTTAGTATATTATTGATTCATGTACATCTTTATTTCCTGAAAATTATTTTTTATTTTAAATGCACTTTCACCTGTTTTGAAATAGAAGTATACGGTATATATTTTGTAAAGAACTACCACTAGTGTCAATTTAGTGTGATAGTGTTAATTTGGAACAGAAATAAGTAACATAACCTGTAGTTGCTTTACAAAAACGTGTTGTTCAATTTTTTTTCAGGATGACTTGGCAAATTAAATGTGATAAAATTGTCATTCTGAAGTCTAACCCAGTTTCTCACTGTCAAAAGTTAGCCCAGCAAACACTGTGACACAGAAAAGATGTTGATATGACAGCCTGCACTGACGCTGAAAGCCTGTGTAAATATAGCACCAGAATCAAAACTGAGTCATATCCACTCGGCGTCCGTAGCTGCCACCTGCGTCATTTTGCGAAACCAAGACTTCGATATCTGTCTGATATAAGTTCAAAAAAGCTGTTTTTCACTTGTATTTTTTTACTGTGCTATACCATCGTATTGTTGGTTTGCTTGGGATGATGTTGAACTTTTCTACCCCTTGCCTATTACCCGCCTGTCAAATGTTTGCTGGGAGGCCTTGTTTGATTTTTTTCTGGGGAAAAACAGCAAATCGTGGCTTAAAGATATGGATAACCCAGTTTGGAAGGAAGGAGTGTGAAATGCTTTTTTGCCCAAAGTTAGGAGCGAAGTCAGTGTAGGGTTATCACTTCAAAAGTTATATAAGTCCATTGCTTATTTCTATATTGGAAGAGTCATTACACCCCACAGAATGATCCTCTTTTAACTTTAAAAAGAAGGATAATGTTTGTTTTCCCTCATCAGAAAAGTATGATGTTCAATCTTGACATCATTTTACTCAATAAAATAAAGTTAGACGAAGTGTTAAAGCACTTCTTTCCACTTCATCCTCAGCAGGGTAAATGGAGATAATGATAGCTTTTGGATAATTCAACTTTAATCTCTTTTAGAGGGCGGTGATAACAAAAACATCTTTTTTTAAAACTGAAATTGAAGCAGTGATTCGTCCAAGTCCTGCCATGGGTAATATGAGAGTAAACAACAGATCGCTGGAGACTCCTTCCTTGTGACTCATGAGCAACAAGTTCAGAAAGGAGAGAGAGAGAGAGAGACAGGCTTGGGAAGGAGGCGGGAGGGGAGGAGGGGGACCATAATAACATCATTGTGGCTGTTTGAAGTCGCATCAGGCCTATTTCCCAGATACAGTAAGTACAGGCTGTCTGCATGTCTACTGGCCTCTCGCCACTCAAAGGCCACATTCATGGAGGCGCTGCCGCCCTCACAGAGGGCAATTGGATCCACCGGATACCCTTCCCTTCTCACGCAATGTTGTGTAAACCCGGGGAAAATGACCTCAATATGTCCTAAACGAGTTAAGGATGAAGATGCCGCGCCCGCTCACATGTCTCGGGCATGATAATGTGGTGATAGTTTTATAAATACCCATTCTCATGCACACACAGGAGCAGCAAATGTCTGTCAATGGTTTCTTGCTTGATCTGATGTGCTGTTGGATCTCTTTAAAAGCTAACAGATCGTCTATACCATCTGTTCATATTTTAATCCTTTTGTCTTTCGTGTTGGCTTCAACAAAGGAGTTATCTGTGGCTTCTTATGGAAAACAAGTCTAAAGAACTAACTACAAAAAAAGTTACAAACTCATTCAAGGCAGTCTCCTTTGGTGAGGTTAAACCGATAATAATGAATAATGCAATAGATTGCACTGCAGAGCAGCAGTATAGACATATTTATTTAATTTCCCTTAAATTACTTGGCCTTCTGTCTGTCTTTATTTCGCTGTCATTGTCATTTTGTTCCGACGTCAATGCAGCAGCTGTGTATTTTTTCACTTTGTTTTGTGATCTCTGAGCTTGTTAATCTTCCATTTAATCCTTCCTCTCTTGTGGTGCCACCACTCCTTTGCCTGGAGGCCTGGACAACCTCAACCTGACTGCCTACTGGTGTGGCTTCAGCCTGCCTCCCACTCGCTCTCGCATTCACTCACTTTTCATTGTTTTCGCCTTAGTGACTAAGGCTGCTGATTCTTTACTTTTGCTGCTTTGCTACCCTCCCCTGTCCACTTCATGTCCCACTTTCCCCACGACTACACGACCATGATCATTTCATGTCTCCTCATTGGAACTACTAAACAAGTAGACTCTTGCAATGAGATCAATATGTCATGAGAGACAATACCATAAATGATTTTAACACAGTGCCACGTTTTGGAGAGGTGGATGGGGAGTTGCAAAAAGGCAGAAAGATAGTATAAAATAAAAGGAGAGAAACCCTATTGCATAATTCATTGGGCCATCACAAAACCAATTCTCCATCCATCCATCCATGGACTTTTGTTAAAAATGTCAGATCGGCCAATTCATGTAGAAAACTCTCTGACTTGACCTAATTGGCAGAGCCATATGATCGTTGATGACGCTGCTGTGGTAGACAATTAAATTATGATTCAGATTTTCCAGAAAAATGATCTCAGCCGGGTGGTTTTTGAAAGATTGCATATGTGACTCTTATCTATTTATCTGCTAGTCAGGCAAGCGCTTTTCAACATTTGCAGGATTCTTACAAATTAGTAAAAGTACAGAAGATTATAGAGATCACAGCCGGTCTCTACAGCTAATAGATTCTCTTGTAACACCTCCCGTGTTTTAAGTCAGCAGCTGGATGGATAGCAGAGTCAAAACACCTGCCAAAAGCCTTCAGGCCTGAACCCTTTCTCTTGGCAAGCCTGTCCTCCCTGCTACTTCAAGTCCTTCTCCTTCTCATGCAACCTCTCGCGGCCAAATTCCCAGTCAATTTCCAGGCCATATTGAGGCTGTTTCGCCGCCCTCCCCTCCCCTGCTGGTGATGTCATGACAAAAAACACAAACTGAGATTTGATGAGCTGGAAAATCTCATTTCGGCTTGTAAAGAATTATTGTCCACTCTGTGTAGAGTAAGTGTCAAAATGTCAACTTTGATTATACAGCGAGAGTGCAGGTAATAATGTTTGAAACCAACAAGGTTTGTGTGTGTTCACGTATTTACAGTACATCCGTGCATTTACACTGTTTATGCTCGCATGCAACAAATCAACATTGAGCCTCTCAGACAAAGCGAAGGCTGTCATTGTACACTGCATGTGCCGTGCGAGAACAGAACGCTTAACAGGCTTAGCAACAGTAACTAAGGGGGGGGCGGGGCTTTTGCGGAAGGTCAATTAGCAGCAGCGTAATAGATTAAAAGTCCACCACTGCACATTTGTGTCTTGCTAATCACCCCAACATATGTTCCAGTGATGAGTAAGGCTGGCTGCAAATCACAAGAAGCACTAGGTAATAAAAAATGCTAAATGTATGCATAAATACAAATGATGTATTTGACAGTATTTTTGCAGTTTGGCTGAGCTAGAGAGAAACAAAACTGAGCAATGGAAAGAAAAGACAAGTGGTGTCTTAATGAGTGTTTAGGAAGACATTTCTATTTATTTAGATGAGGAAAGGCACTGAAACCACAAATATGTTGTAAAAAGTAGGAGAACTGTAGGTACATAAAAGAATGATCTTTTCAACATCCCTGTCCGTTAATATTGGTATCAGGTCTCAGACGCATCCTTCGTCCAACAAACCAGACCTCTGTAGGAATTTGCAAGTATTTTAGCGGGCCAGCGATGTCAATGATCCCTTTGTTCCTCTGCCTTCAAATCACTGGCACTCCCTTTCTCTCCTTGCCCACCGTCTTTTCCTCTGGTTCGCTGTCATCCCCAGTTACTGTATATTCCTCCGTGGGCTATCCTGGTGGTAGAAAGGTGATGAGAGGATAGAAAGGTGTTGGAAGAGGTAGCGAGACAAAAACAAGAGAAGAGAGGAGAGGAGGAGACAGAGAGACGGATAGACCCGGTCAGGACAGGACAATGCGAGGGTCCATCACCTTGTTACACATGGAGAAGGAAGTCCTACACGTAGAGAGATCATCAGGGATAAAGAGAAATTATTGCCGTGGAATTGACTCACCTGCACTTGCAACTGACATCATAACATTACATGTGGTTTATGAGGTAAAGGCAAAGCAATTACTACCAACCACATAAAGAGATCGTTTTCATGAAACCCCTGAAGCAACAGGCGTATCAACAGGGTAATTAATTCTCTGAAAATGTTTTCTGCTCAGTTAAAAACACGTTTAAAGTGTGACATATTTTTAATTCTGAAAATCAGCTTTAGCCTGTGTTGCATTACCACTCGGCAGCCACAGGTTGCATGTGTGTTGCCAGCAGCGGAGGAATGCTTTGAGCACGGAGAGCCAAAAATAGACATGCTGACCCTTTAAAAGCGGAGACTGTAACATGTTGTGGCTGCCGGGAGAGAGCCGCGCACTGTCTCTTTAAGATAGGCTTTGTGTAGTGTAGTGTAGTATTGCTGTAATAGTGTGTGTGTGTGTGTGTGTGTGCATATGTGTACATTTACAGTCTGTGTGTGTGTGTGTGTGTGTGCGCATGTAAAGCTGACTGAGCAGGCGAAGGGTTGCGTGACTACTGCAGACGAGGCTGTGACCTCAGAAAAGTGGTTATGAAAACGATCTGTCAGAGCGAGCAGAGAGAGAGTGAATGAAAGAGAAGCGAAGAAAGCGAGCTACATAGAGAAAAAGAGAGAGAAAGAGAGAGAGACCAGCCCTGCGGAAATGAGTTAATTTACTTATACTACACTATCACTGAATGACACTGGAGAGCATATTCCTTAAGATATTCAGTGCATATGCACATACACTAACTCTCACACACACATATCTCCTGGTCTACTCCATAATGTAGAGACGGCTTCTCTGTACTGTACTAAGAGCATTTTAACAGAGGGAACAACACTAAAGGCCACAGGGGAGCAGATAGTGTGCTTGAACATACAAAAAGTCAGATAAAAAAGAAAGCGAGGAAGAGAATATTTCTGTCACTGAGGGAAAAAACAGGAGAGCGATGGAGAAAGAAAGTCAGGTATCATATTCCGACTGTGGCAGTGGCATTCTCCGAATATCCAGGAGAGATTCCTGAGGTCGAGCACATGGAAACAATTGGAGACGGACAGAAGATAGGAAGGACTTAGAGCGTACTGTGGAATTACATTGATATATGAAAAAGGGGAGGCATCAGTCGTCAACATTTTTATACAAATGAATGTACATATAGTTGCTATAACATACTGTAATTTTGACTCAACCTATATCAAGTTACTTGAAGGTTCAACTTTTTATTTTTCTCCTAAATACGGAGAGACGTAATGTGTTTTATGTTTCCGGTGCGTTTGAAATAATTAGAGGAAGAACATCAGGTCATGTTCCATAATGTGATTGTGGTGAGACCAGTGGCTCTTTATGCTCGTTGCTTGGTGAGCAAGAGAGGCTGTAAACCTGTAATCAAAGAAAGATGTTAAGCTGTTCGTTTTCAGCAGATCCTGCATCATTTGTTAACCAAGCTCTCGGGACAGATGAGGGTGTGAGTGTGTCTGAGAATGTTTAAATATAATCGCAAAAGCATTTAGCAGTAACCTTTAGTAACTTGCAAATGATATTTACGAGATGCTTTTAATTTCGTACATGAAGGAACAAATAGGAATTTGCTTTCCAATTCTAAATATTTCTGAAGGTCTACCAGTTTCCCCAGTTCTGTCTTGAAACAGGGGTAAGAAAAGTGAAGAGGGGATAAAAGATGGAAGAGTAGAAAGAAGGAAAGAGAGAGAGGGAGGGAGAAACATATCGGTGTTCGGTGCAGATTGCGTGTGAACAGTAATGCTAGCCTTCAAAGAGCACAGTGGAGCACATTGTATCCATGCATGAGTCGCTCAACAGGGACAGCGGCATGACGGAGGGAGGGAGGGCACCCCAGGACAAGGGCTGGGAGAGAAATGATGGAATAAGAGCGAGAGAAGAAGGGTGAACGAGTCTGTGTCATGACAATTGTGATCTTTGTTATGAACAGGGTTGCCAGCTCTCACGCTTCTGGCGTGAGATACGTGCTTTTTACGCTCTGTCCCACACTCTGAGGCTCCACATACCAGTCAAGAGAAGTGTAATTATAAAAGCAAAGCTGGAGTGTGTAAAAACATATATTTTTCTATTACGTAGCTTTCAGGTTTCTTCGTTACCGTTCAGCATTTTGTTGAGCGTGAAAGAGAGGCAGCAGCTCTCAGACGTACACTGTGAATATCTCTAATTGTAACCTCATGTTACTCGCATGCTATAATATGTAATCGTTTCAGTGAAAATTAAAATGATGACAGACCAAATGGGCTTGTTGCAATATAGAATTAAGGCCTTTTTTTCTATTCTGAATAGAACCGCCTGAACTGTGATGACTCAATTAGCATAAATCAAAAACACGTATGTACACGTATTCACATATAGGGAAAACTCTCTATCCCAGAATGTGATATGAAAATTGAAAACCCTGTTTATGAACCCCTTCTTACAGTAGAAAGTGCTTTATAATGAGGTGAGAATAGGTGAAAAGTAGCTTAGCGCTTGTTAAATCCTGGGCAGCTATGAGTAACTTAGCAAATAAAAAAGTAATAACCAATAATAACTCACTGCTTACATATAATAGTTACATCATTTATTTTTATACCTTTCATCAAAACGCAAAGTGCTACAATTTAAAAAGCAAAATAGACAGCAGCAATTAACAAATGTAAAGGCATAATATAACTGAAAAGGGCGGTGTGACTTTAACAGGTCAAAACAAAAATGAATGCTTCGCTAAACTAAAAGGTTCTGAGGCCTCTTTTAAAAGTTTTTTAGTGCTCCTGGATGGAGGGGAAGTGCATTCCAAAGCTGGGGGGGATAGTCGAGCTGAAGGCCCGATCTGCTGTGAGGATTAGTCGTGGGGTGCAAAGGGTCAAGAGGTCATGAGATTTGAGTTTGGAAGATTTGGAGCTGAGCCGTTCTTTCAGGTGGGGCTGCCGCATTTTCATAAATAGTGTGAATTGACGGCTTAAATGAGAAAAATGTTGAACATCTGTCCTGAAGATGGATCCACTATGTGTTCATGCCGTAACCTTTTAGGAGAATCTGCCATGTTTAAAAAGTTCTCAGGAAAATCTTAAAATCTGTTCTAAAACTATACACTGTGACGATTCGAAAACCAGTGTGATGTTTATCTCGTCTCCCTGCATTTTCCAGACCAGTGAAGCACTTGAACTGTGTGTGTGTGTTTGTGTGTGTCGTTATCGTGATATCATTTCTCTGCACCAGCAGGGAAACAATATCACACACGCATCTTGCACACACATATTGCCCTCCTCTCCAGGGTCAATATTTACAGTTCATCCTCTTCTGCAAAATCACTCTGTCACACTGCCTTACCGTCTCCCCCTCTCTTCCCTCCCTCTCTCTCTCTCTCCCTCTCTCTCCACTGCCAGTCACTTTTACTGTATGTCTCAATGGCTGAGCGTGATCAAGGCCAATTATGGTTTCTTTTGAGCGTGCAGGGCATCCTGTGGAAGCAATACATTAGAGGCAACTCGTGCCAATCCATCTCTCCCTCCATATGTGTATCCTCCCCTCCATCTCTCCATCCCTCGTGCTAGTACTACATGTAGTAATTCATTCTCCACACAGCTGTTGCATCCAGTTGGAATGTGGTTGAATGTGAATTTAATGGTGTGTCATTCGTTATGTATATATAGGCGTTTCCCTCTTGTCCTGGGGCATACTATAGCATGTTTCAATACCCCACTCATGCTTTTCCAAAGAGGATTCTTGTGTTTCATCTCTTGCACGACAGTAAGTGGATCTGGTGACCAGACCTGATAGAGTTGCACCTTTTGTAGATTTTCTCCTTGGATCGTGCAGGAAAATACATATGAAAGTCACATGAGACAAATTTGGTTCCAAAGAAAAATATCCACCATTTAACATTAGAAACACCTGGCTTTTGATCCCTGCACATTGGTCCAAAGTGGTTGTGAAACTACTGCAGCCTCAGAGACCTAACTGGAAAACTATTTCAACCATTTGTCCTTTACTTTTAGCCAACTATTTCAACCATTTATCTGTTACGTTTAGCCATTTCTACCATTTATCCATTACTTTTAGCTAACTATTTCCATTTTCCATTACGTCTAGCTAACTATTTCAACCATTTATCTGTTACGTTTATCTATTTCTACCATTTATTATTTTATCTATAACTATTTCAACCATTTATTACTTTTATCTAACTATTTCTACGACTTTAACATTTAGCTAACTATTTTGAACATTTATCCATCATGTCAAGCTAACTATTTCTAGCATTTTTTTTTACTTTTAGCTAACTATTTCTACCATTTATCCATTAGCTAGACTTCTCTGCATGTTTGCTAGATGCTTTTCACGCAATCTCCGTTGCAACATGTAGCGTTCAGGAGTTACAACTGACTCTGGGAGAACATGCAACAAAGTGTGTATGTGAAAAGTGTGTGTATTTTTTTCCCCCAAGTTTTTAAAACGATAAACATGCTAACTTCAAAGAAGAAATATTTCACAAAATGGACGGGAGGATGCGAATACTGCATTTATTGTTTGAGAGAACTGTTATTTTAAATCTCAACAGCTGTTAAAAACATTTATTTATGTATTTTGGTGATACGGCGATGTAGATCTAGCAGTATTACAAAGCATAGACCTTCAAACGATAGTGTAGAGGTTCAAAAGAAAAACCCACTTTCTATTGTTGTGCGTCCGTTTCAGTTGAAGTGTTGGTGAGACAGGGGGTAGGAAGGAGGTTTCGACACACACCAACACAATGGTATGATTTCCCTCTGCTTCTCCACAGGATGCTGCCTACATATACAGACATGTGCAATACACACACACACACTACACGCACACAAACGAACACAGAACAATGGATCCACACATGCTGCTTTCATTTGATTTACTATGCTGACTCTTCTCTCGTAAAAAAAAATATTCAGATCACCTGTTGAATCAGTTCTCAAATTTCCCATCAAATTCAGCTTGCATCTGCCTAAAAAGACAGAACAGGATGTGGAAAACAAGTGGAGGGATCTTGGCTTTTTACAGTGTCTTCACACTTCTTTTTTCTCCGTTCTCATGTGTAGAATGTGTTCATATTTGCTACAATATTTAGTCTTCCTGTACTTTATAGAAATTTTAAAGCATTTCCATATGACCTCCATCCGGTGAGCTTTATATTTTACTCGATAAATATTTATTTCAGGCCAGAAAGGTGGATACACTCTATATCAAACCTTCCCATCCCTAATCACAAACTTCACATCAGATTTCTTCTGGTTACCTACTTTGTATTTTACTGTGATCATTCCTGCCAATTTCAAGACGTAATGCTTATAAAATCTGAAATGCATAATAATACTGGATTCCTAAGATTAGTATAATCAAATCATGAAAACACATTTTCACTATAAACAACTTTTTTGTGCCAAGTTCCCTACGCACCACCCTCATACAAACTGACGTTTTTAAAAAAAGTAAGCAGAATTTTGCCATAATTTGCCTATTTTGGGGATTTATGCATGTTTAAAAATGACATTGGACAACGAGATTGTTGTGTCCGTATGAAATACCATTGATTAATGAGGGTGAGGTGTGATAGAGTGGCTATATTAATCTCTAAGACAATCTTCTATCTGGCTTCCTGCCACTCCAGTGTGGTAACGACTACATGAAAATTACACCACATATAGTGCCTCAAAGAAGCCGTCACATGTTTCTTATCAAGCATTAAGTACACGCTTTAGTTCAGTTGTCTCGGATCATCACCCCATCATCAGGATTGGTGCTATTTAATTTGTCATTTTCGGTTCCCTTTCATTCCAACTCGCTTGCGGGTCGCTCCTATTTTCATCAATGGCTCTGACAGTAGAAGACATCGCGTGTCGCTGCTGCAGTGTTAAGTCTATTTAAGGCTTCAACCTATGTCAGGAAAAACTCAGTGGCATGTTGCTGAGCTAATAATGTCTGACCGCTTTCCCTGTGAGCTTCACAAGTGCTCCTTTGGGAATAAGAGAGAGTGAGAGAGCAGGTTGAGAGAGATTCAGAAAGAGAGGAGGGAGAGAGCAGAGAGAGCGGAGCAGTAAGACTCTCCAGTGTATAAAATGACCTCGCTGCCGTTGCGTGCCATGGTTTGTTTTCAGAACTGGCCACATGTTTGAACATTGCATAACTTCTCAGATGTGGTTTGTAAATCATGAAGTATTTTGGGCTGTAGAGGTGTGTGTGTGTGTGTGCTGACAGCCACCTTACCTAACAGCTTAAGCGTATTTATCTTCATGTAAATATCCTTTTTTATTAAAAGACCCTGCGTCATAATGCATGCAGTTCTCATAACTGCTGATCACACCATTGAGAATGACTGATTACCGACTGGTTGATGTAGGGAATAGTCATTTTCCAGCCATTCATACAGTTAATCTCCCGTCTCTGCTCCCGTTCGTTCCACAGCTGTCTGCTTATGTCTAACTGTGCTAGCTGTGGCCCAATTAAAGGCCAATTAAAGGGCCAGTCCATGAAAACAGGGAAGTCTTTGTAGTGCTGTTTGCACAGGTGGTGTGCATCACATGTTGTAATGGTGTCAGGTTTACGCATCAAGGCTGCACACATGGATTAGCCCTTATGCACTGTACACTTGTATGCACACACTAAAACGAGGCAGGTCGTAAGCAGTAAATAGCATTATTTTTCCTGAATAGAGTTCATTTCCAAGGAAGGGTTCTTTGAACTGTTTAACGAATCAGTCAAACTGATAAACTAAACAGTTCTGAGATGTTCCACTTTGGCTGTGAACTGCAGAGCAAAATATTTGTCTACGTAAGGTAGTAAATCTGTCCAGAGACGCCCTTCTTGGACCTCCTTATCACTGCTACCTGTAACTGCGTAGTTCAACAGATTAGAAGGTATGTCCACCATATTATCTATCCAGTTTATGGAGTTATTTGTTGTGGTATTATTCATTTAGAGTACAGGCTGCCAGGTTACAAGCTCTCTGGTTTGTAACACGACTAACTTACAACAGAAGGGATTTTATTCTGAAGGTTTTCACATGATTAATCGACATGCCGTTTCAATAAGCCAAATGACGGATGACATCAGGACTGAATCAACATCAATAAAAATGACATGTAGCTTTTCTGAAGCTCTTGTTCAGGTGTTATAAACCAGAGATTGGCCGTAATGTTTCCCATAGGGCTGGCATCAGTTGGTCTGACTGACCCATCCCAAAATAAAAATGCTCAACCACAGCATTTCAGACATGACAGAAGAAATATGTTGACATTTAAAGGCTTGTTTCCAGAGCAGCTGCCGTGTTTGTTGAGATTTACAACCTGAGGCAAAGACCAGCAAGTGGTGCATTTGTCTAGTTTGGGATGAGGTCTTCTAGATGTGGGAGTGTAAAAAAGAAAGTACTGTCAGCCCTCTATTGTGCAGTGCATTTTAAAAAATGCTTGTGCTGAGACTTGCCAGGCCCCAGTGAGCAAAGCGAAATTTGTGAGCTAACTCTGTAACTGTCTTCTATATGTCTCAGAAGCAGTAAAGCTGAAGCTTGTAGGTTTTCATTATCCCCCTGTTGAAAGATGGTTCTTCTATACAGTATAGGTCACCTTGATGCCAAATAATCCACCCATATAGCCGCACAGGACCATTCCTACTACTCTCACTGGGATTTGAACACTCTCCCAAATGAAAATCCAACTTCACCTGTAAAAAATGTCAACAATCCAAAGGAGGAAGCAGACTTTGTTTATCTGCACTTTTACAGTATAATTACAATAATGTCCAAAATGAAACGCGTTTGACTGAAAATAGTTTGGAGGTGGAGAGCCAACCATTTCTCAGCAATGACATGTTTTGGGTACAGTCGACCATAATAGGCTGCACTCTCTCGCCCTGCACCCTCCCTCGAACGCACATCCACCACCAACAGCTCAACTGGTTTTTCTTGTCAGCGCTCTGATCTATTGTGGACTGACCACCCACACTGCAACCACACTGCAACCAAAAACCTCCCCAACATGTGAGACTCATCAGCCAAACCTGCTCTTTAGCTTCAAAACCGCATTTGTCTGTAAGGTGTTGAGAAAGTCACAAACATACAGAGGATCAATTCAAAGGGAGATATATTGGATCTTTGCTTACATTTTTAGATAAGTATCATTCTGTGTTCCCGCGAGTGCTGCCACGAGCATACAGGGGATATGCATTTCCACTGACACACACACACACACACCATGGAGAGAAAGCGGGGTTGAGGTTAACCAGATGAGGGCTGTTATAGAGATAAGAGGTCTCATTTGGTCACGGAAGGACCAGCTATGGATTTAATGGGGATGACAGGTGAATAAATGGTTGAAATCCATTAACCCTCCCACGACACCAGCTTAAGCCCAGCACCTAACATTACACTGGCCTCTGTTCGGAGCTGTTGTCTACTGTATGTGTGTGTGTGAGTGTATACGTGTGTGTATATGTATGTGTACGGAGGCGTGGTTTAGCTCGGGAGTCCCACCCTGCTGCACGCTATGCCTGGGAATCCGTGCCGGTTGAGGATTTACTGAACACGCTTTAGGGAATCCCAGCTCTCTCCCTCCCACTCACACACACACACACACACACACACACACATGCACACACACACGCGCGCGCGACACACACACACACACACACACACACACACTCACACACACACCTTTAGGATATAGAGCTGACATAGTTAACACTGATCAGGTGGAATCACTCATGTAGATGGCGTTCATACACACACACCGCTTGGATACAAAACACTGATGCGGTGCAGTCACACACGTAAAAGCTACACACGTGCACACAAACGGCTTTAGGATGCAGAGCTGTCATACCTGACGCTGATCAGATGAGATCACACACAAAGACAGTCACAGCACAGAACTGCACTCACAAATCTGCACCTGGAACGGGCAATCAGAAGCAACGTTTCTCCTCCTTCTGTGCTCTTCACTTCCTTTGTCAAAATCTTTTATTCTACTCCTCATAAAAACACTGAAGCATCTTACGATGCTGTGAGATCATGTGCCAGATTAAAGATTTACACTCGGGTCATATGTAATTTAAGTAATAGTATAAAAGAAAAAAATACTACATGAAAGAAGCCAGAAGCATAACAGTTTATGTTCCAGTTGGCAGCATATCAACCAGCTTGTTTGGCTCGGAGTCAAGAGAATATGAATTAGAGATAGAGAGAGCCAACTATGGCATGTTAGCTATAACAGTATTTCCATCCAACTGTCAAGTTCCTTTAAGCAAACGGTTGACACATCAGAGGAAAAATGAAGTCTTAATTCGCGTGTCAGGATTGTCTGTCTGTCATTTAAATTAGGGATGCACGGATCCGACTTTTTCAGTCTTGATACCGATAGCGATACCTGGGCTTTGGGTGTCGGCTGATACCGAGTACCGATCCGATACCAGTGTTTAATTAATAAGCTGTATGCGTCACTGTGTGGAAGTGGCTGGGATCATTCTTTAATGTGTAAGGCAACATCAGGCCGGACTTAAACATCACTTTCCTAACTTTGTAAAACAAAGTGTAACAAATAAATACATTGATAATATAACATAAATTTGGTGAATTGTTATTTATTATTAAAATAATAAATCATACACGAACAACTTGGCAAAAGAAATCTTAAAATTAACAGGAATTACAATTCAGGTGTAAACTGTTTTAATGCAGCAACAAATTGGTCAAAACTTAAACAGGAATTAAAATTCCAGTATATAATGTCTATAGTATATGAACACAAAATGTAATTTAATAGATCTGCCCCATTGTCACTGATATCCGATCCATTCATTCTTTAACATTATCAACAACTGTAGTTTCCGTCTATATGCGAGTGATGCCGTCACCAGAAGTCTAAGGAATGCAGAAAAATGTATTAAAATTAGATTTGTTTTTTTAATTCATAATTTATAATTCAGTATTCACATAAGAATTTATGGGATTATTTTGATTAATAAAATCAGAAGTAATTAGTCAACATTCTCCCTTATAAATAGTGCAAACAAGGTCTGATCACTTTCTCTGTCTTTCTTTCTGTCCTGACCGCTTGAGTCACCACTGCTGATCGGAGGAGGATTTCTTCATCGTAACATAATTAGCCTCAATGTTTGGAAAAGGGACAAGCTGTGACCGTCGAACGAGGGGAAGAGGAGGGAGGGAGAGAGACAGGAAAGGAGAGGTGATGTCAGGCGCTGACTTCCACATTGTGAAAGTGTTGAAATGAGGGAAGTGTTACAATTTCCTTTGCATTTACTGGAACCGTTTTTCCCTCAAATACACAGGTGCCTAAACAACACAGTCATATAGCAAATAAATACACTTAACTCCTGTTTTAGATATTTTTTTAATATATTTTCTTATGAGGATTCATACCTACTGGTGACCCAAAAACAAGTGCAACATAAAGCTTACATGAATAGCACAAAATCCATTTAAAGGTCTTATTGACAGCATTTTTATATAGACGAATATTTAAAAAAAAAAAAAATACACAAAAAGTACGGCTTTTCTTGAAAAAAATTATTATGACTGTGAATCATTTTAAAAAGTTCGGCAGGTCTAATATTAATGTTTTGTTTATCTCTGTGGAAGATATCTGACGTTTGGTTCCCACTTCTAACAAGGCTTGTGAGCCAGTAGCAAAACGACGTTGGTATCACGTGGTATCCCTTTGTCATCAGTTAGTGTGGAAAAAACTGATAAATGTCTGAGATTGACGGTAAATGCCTGGCAATGACTGTTGTGAAGTAAATGCAATAGAACGGGGGAGGGAGGATGCGTCATCTAGTGGCTGAATGTTATCAATGTCATCAACAGCACCTTCAAGTATCACTTTTAATGATGAGGACTTAAATCCTCCAAAGTGCAGATAGATCACTCTAGACAGTGATGGTGGTGCAGAGGAATGGTGTTCATCAACCTGTTGGAAGCTATAGAATAAATCAAAACTACTGAGCCATTTGGTTGGTGGCATGTACAATTATCTTAAAGATAACTGTACAATTAAGGTCAAAGCTGTTGCGATCTATCTCTCATGTGCTAACCATCTGGCCCTGCGTGAACGTGGGCCAGACTGGATTGGGTTTAATACAAGCCCCGGGTCCGCTTCGCTAA
Organism: Sebastiscus albofasciatus; assembly: GCA_916701655.1. Classification (NCBI taxonomy): domain Eukaryota; kingdom Metazoa; phylum Chordata; class Actinopteri; order Perciformes; family Sebastidae; genus Sebastiscus; species Sebastiscus albofasciatus. The sequence continues at coordinate 77,868 of CAKAOI010026611.1, forward strand.
GACCCACTAAGTATCACAATGAAACTTGAAGCATGTTTGAGACACATCTGGAGCTCTCTCTGACTCTCCTTCACAGCACAGTGGAGCCACGAAGGATTTCTCCTTCTCTCTAACACATACTTTTTCATGTTTTATTGTCCGGTGGGAAAAAGACTTTGAATCTCATTCTCTGTTCGTTTTATGACAGTTCCCACCCTGGCTTCTCTTTATCTTTTTCCTCTCTTTTTGCCTTTTTTTCTTAAGAATTCCATTCTTTTTCTCCCTCCCACGTCTTCTTTGTTACTCAGAATTTTAGACAATCGCATGGGAATCGATGCTTGAATTGCACCATGGAGCCACCCTTGAGTTCAAACTCAAGTGTTCTTCTATAAACAAGTTCATGATGATTATTAGCCCACGCCCAAGCAGTTTGTCGAGCCATTAAAGTCAATTAAAAGCATTTCATTCTGTGCAAAAACACACAAAGCCGAAGTGGGAAGCTGCCAGGCAGTTTTCTTATATCATTCTGATTCACATTTTAGATTAGTCATTAAGTTGCAGTTGATCTTTTAGGAAACACACTAGTTTGCTCTTTTTCCACCAATGTTAAGCCTCCATCATCACTTGCACACAACCCTGCAGCAGATCTGGGGTCAGATCTTCCAGTCTGCTCTGATTCCAGACTGCACAGTGCACTGTAAAATTCAGTCTGGAACTCGATGTGGCTGTGCTTGAATGGACAGATTATAGCAGGCTATTTAAAGATGAGAGGCCACAGTGGAAACAAAGCTTGAATGACAAGACCACACACTGTCATGGGAAGAGAATGGGACAGCGCTGTCTGTGTGTGTGTGTGTGTGTGTGTGTGTGTGTGTGTGTGTGTGTGTGAGAGACAGATATCTCTTATACAATGGAATGCCTAGTAATGTGTGTGTTTGTGCAAATGCAAGCATGCATGTATGTGATTTGCCGCTGATAATTCAACAGAGGAGGCTGCAACTTTTCTTATCGCGAGCTTTATTTCTCCAGCGGCAGTGATATCATCGGCCTTGTTTAAACATCCCTACTGTGAGCGCATTAGGAAGCCGTCCCTCCGTCTAAAGTTACGCACCAGGTGTCCTCTCGGCTCATCCTAACCACTTTGGACGGAGACAAAGGTGTTTTGCCAGCCCTAAATGGCTTTGCGGTGCTGGTAATAATCACTGGTGTCAGCGAGGAAATGGATCGGCTGACCGCAGAGCTTTGCTGAGCACTTCCTGCAGTACTAAAATGTGGATTGAGCTTGAGGGTGTCCCATGACCCCAAACAGCTATTGCAGTTAACCTGTTCCCGCTAAGTTTCCATGAAATGCCCCGATGTCAGGAACCAGCTCTGTTATTTTCTGCTTTCATCCCGCTGGGTTCCACTCTGATTTTCTGTCCCTGTAGGCCTTCACATCCTTTTTTCTCTCCTCTCCTCACTTCTATCCTCTCCTCTTCTCTCCTCTCCTCTTCTCTTCTCTCCTCTTCTCTTCTCTCCTCTTCTCTTCCCTTCTCCTCTTTCCTTCTCTTCCCTTCTCCCCTCCTCTTCTCTTTTTGTCCTTTCTTCTCTTCTCTTCTCTTCTCTTCTCTTCTCTTCTCTTCCCTCCTCTTCTCTCCTCTTCTCTTCTCCCCTCTTCTCTTCTTGTCCCTTCTCCTCTTCTCTTCTCTTCCCTCCTCTTCTCTCCTCTTCTCTTCTACCCTCTTCTCTTCTTGTCCCTT